>JASDQU010010476.1:119593-137086 GCA_032191745.1 Picea mariana | reverse complement strand
ATTCACCATGGTTTAGGGACTATGAAAAATGGTGGCAACACTTAGAAAAGTGCATGTGACACTTAGTAAGGTGCATACAAAACTTCATAAAGTGCATGTGACACTTAATAAGATGCATACGACACTTTACGATACTTTGCAACACTTAGGCATAACTAGATGCAACACTTAAGTGTGACATTTTGATGTGTAGCAGATGCCCCCTAAAGTGTGAGGTCATAAGAGAAATTGATGGTCAAAACACTTTACAAAAATATCAATGCAAGGGTGCTGGAGTAGGAGAATCTGAGAGAAGATGCAAACAACCATCAAAGAATATATATGTATCATACCGAGGCAGGCATAGCTATGCTCGAAATAAAAAATGACTCAAAGCATGGCCACCAACCAATACACTATGGATCCATGAAAAATATTGACTAAGGATATGGCCACCAAAGATACAATATGGATCCATACCTCCATGACATGATGTGATTATAGCCACGAAAGAATACACAGTGGAGCTACGATATGAAAAAAACATAGCCATGTATCAATACAAAGTGGATCTATGTGAAATTATATACATCGATGAGATATCCAATACGGTAGTTATACTAGAATCATTTACATATTCAATTGATATCCATCACATCCTAGGTAAAGCACATAATAAAGTGAGCACCCAACCTAGGTTCTTCATCCTGATCCCAAAATGGTACGATTCTAGCCATGTGAATATATGACTTGATGTCAAACATGGTAGAAACCACTTGATTACCGGTCATTAATGTATACCATTTAAAAAGTGTTAGGGAAATCACCAATGATGAAAATGACTCCCAAGGTACCCTAGTACATTCTAGCGAATGTGAACAAATGATCTAAAGTCGAACATTTGTGGAATCATTCAATCAAAGGCCATTGATCTAAACCTATTTTCGAAAGTGAGGAGGCATGCCATTGAGGAATACATGTCCCAAGGTAATAACTGATTTCTAAGTCTAATTCCTGGATAATGTGCTGAAGTTGATAGTAACAGACCCGTTGAAGGAGGGCCATGATGTATCCCTCATCATTGACACAAAATAGACACAGGAAAGTGATGTAATATGGTGGATTAAATGAGTATGGACTGAAATGAGGATGAAATTTGGTAATACTGCAGATGGTTGGTTTGAATTGAAACTTCCCTTGAACATTGTGAGGCACTACAACTGACTTGGCAACATTACTTGACGAGTACCGAGAACATAATGTGACGATAATAAGAACACTCTTCGACTGGAATGAAAAAGAATGAAGACACATATAATTGGTATGACTTAGAGACAAGTATATTACCCAACTATAAGATGAGACACAAATAGGTGCCATGTTCAAGGGCGACAACTGCCATAATTTTTTCCAAAACCTTGACCCACTTCCTTCAATTTTTCCCCCACTAATATTAGTGAGTACCTCTTTGTTTTTTAGCGAGCTTGAGGAGGATAACAGATGCTCAGTATAGTTCATCTTGAATGAGTCACTCAACATATGTTTAACGAACTTGAAGAAGGATGGGTTCGGTCCTGTATGGGTCTTGGATTTTGGTCCCATATAGGTCCTTTAATGCATGTTTTATGAGTCCAAAGAAGGAAAAATCGACGGTCTTTTCACGTTTAGGGAGTCTGAAAATATCTTAAATATGACTCCAAGGGTGTTATTTTTCGTAAATTTAGTCCCCCAATCCCAAAAAAGTGTAAAACAATACAAAGGAGAACTCTTCTAGTCATGATTGAATAGATTATAATTTTTTCATAGTTAGTCTTACGAGGCTAAAAAATGGGTAACCTACCACTTGAAAGACTCCCTTTCGAACCTTTTAACGAGTGTGAAAGGAAATACACTCACTCGAAAATATTTTCATGTTTATGGAGTCTGAAAAGATATTAAAGGAGACTCCAAAGAGTTCCCTTTTTGTATATCTTTTATGAATCCAAAAAAGAGATAAAATTATATACTTGGTAACCTATTATGATGTATTTATGAGAAAAATAAAGAATAAATACTAAGCTCGGTAACCTATTCTCATGTATTTACGAGCACGAGAAAGAACAAAGATTGAGCTCGGTTTCTTCCCAACATAATGTCCAAAGGTTTCGAGTGATACCCATGGGTGGTTGGTACTTTTCCTTTAGTTGAGAAGCTAGTGGATTCACTCCAACATAATGTTGAAAGGCTGGAGACATGCCCCCCAAGTGTCATTTCCTCCATCTACAATTCCTCTTCCCTCATTTAGAATTCTAGCTACTAATAGGAATATGTTCACTAGATGGGGAAGAAGAAAGAGAACTAATTAAAATAGGAGAAGGAAAAAATATTCAAGTGTTTGATCCAAAGGAAGACTCCACTCAAATGGAGGGGGGTTTATTTCATTTTTTAACGAGCTTGAAAGATACAATGAACTATGCTCGTAATCCTTTGTTTCATTTTTTAACGAGCTTTACAAATATAATGAACTATGCTCATAATCCTCTGTTTCATTTTTTAATGATCTTGACACAAAAACAAGAACTTTGCTCGGGGGACATTTCATTTTTACACAAGCTTGAAACTAGAAAAACTATGCTTGGGATAGGTTTCATTTTTACACAATCTTGAAACTAGAAAAACTATGCTTGTGGTGGACATTTCATTTTTTAATGAGCTTGACATGGACAATGAACTATGCTCAAGAAGGTTTGTTTCATTTTTTAATGAGATCGACACAAAAACAAGAACTTTGCTCGACATTGGTTTCATTTTTTAACAATATTGGAACCAAAAATAAAACTATGCTCAACACTCTCTGTTAGCGATCTGTAAACTTCGTTTGACTGAGAAAACGAATGACAGAGGAAACCTACAAAACAACTTTGAGGCCAAAAACTAGCCTTTTCGACCTAGAGAGGGCTCTCTTTGAGACTTCGTCTATGTACATGTTATAGCTTTAAACTGTCAACTAGATTTAACACTTTCATATAATATTTCTGGTTCTATTGGTGAAAGAAAGCAAGACCTTGGGCTATGGAGTCAATTTAAGAAAACGATAGAAACAAATGACATAGTGATTGAACTTGAGAGGATAAAGGCTAAGTAATAAGCAGTCTTTCAGCTAAAAATTGTCGTGTGTGGCGAGAGAAAAACAAATGAATAAACTCGAAGCACCACTGGGGATGAATTCGGAGTTCGCTTAGAAGAAACAAAGTCGTCTAAATGGTGAGAATCTAGAGCACCGCGCGGTGAATTCTAGATTCGAAATCACGTTTCGATTTAGAAAAAATATAGATATGAATATAAAGAACATGGGAAAGTATGTACGCAAAAAGAGATCACAATACAACAAACTGCTACCATTAGAATCTTTTTGTCAAATCTTCAGGGCCTTTGCATTAAGTTTCAATCGAGTTTGAAAGCTACATTCAATAGTCACTGTCTACATTATTTTTCCAACCAACCCATTTTACATGAAAATTATCCCCATATATAGAAAAATCATGTCACCCTTGGATTCTGTGGTCAAACTACTCTCTCCTAGAATCATGGATCTGATTTCTTTGAAAGAGAACAATAACTTCAACGATTTTACTAAAAATAGAAAAACCGACTTTGCCAAATCATAATCGTAACCGAAATATTATTTACAATAATTGATCATGATCAAAATTCGACCATATGTTTGTGATAATTCATCATGTGCATTGTTTTACACTCTATCACCCCAGCACAACAAGTCTACTACACAACAGTAACCTACAGCAAAAACACAACGGATTGCGCAGCAAGCTAGGAAAATAGGCATTAAATATGACATAATATCTCACGAATAAAAAATGATTTTTTTTAAATGAGAGAGGTTTTTGTAGGTAAGATCATTATAAAGAAAAATCTCTCTCGGTTTCTTGAAATTCATCTCCATCTGGCCGGAATACGTGTCAAAAAAACATGCCTCGGAAAAGAAATCATGAAAACTGAAAAATAGGGCTCAAAGATTCCTTTGAATATCCCAAAATATGAAGCGGTTTTCAAATATGAGAGAGGTTTTTATTATTTGGTCTCGGGGATTTTCAAAATTCCTCTCCATTTGTCAAAAAGTGATCTTGAAGTTGACTGCTAAACCAATCATTTGTGCACCACGCCCTGTAGCCTGTGTGCAGGAAAATCCTATGCGTGACAACATCCTCTATGTGATATCATCCTATGTGCGACAACCTCCTCTGCATGACAACATCCTATGCGTGACAACATCCTCTATGCGACAACATCCTATGTGTGACAACATCCTTTGTGGGACAACGTCCTTTGCGTGACAACATCCTCTACACGACAACATCCTTTGAGTGACATCATCCTTTGCATGAAAACTTCCTTTGTGTGACAACATCCTCTACACAACAACGTCCTTTGTGCAACATCATTCTCTGCGCGAAAGCATCCTTTGCGTGATAGCATCCTCTGTGCAACATCATCCTCTGCGCGACAACATTCTCTATGTGACAGCATCCTCTGTGTGGCATCGTCCTTTGCATGACAACATATTATGCGCGACAATGTCCTTTGTGCGACAACATCCTCTACGCGACAACATCCTATGTGGGACAACATTCTATGCACGACAACATCCTCTGCGCGGCGCGTAACAAATTTTGCAGTGCGCAATGAATTTTGCAGCGTGCAGTTGCAAATGGAAATGGAAATAATAAATGATAAAAAGCTTCCCTTTTAAATCGACCCTTGGATATGTTAGATGATGCCAGGCATAAAAACAATATTGGTGCTAGCATGCATGACTTTTCAAACTGCTGACAAACCTCTAGCCTTAGCTATGAAAATCATGGTGTTAATAGCTGGCTCTAATGGAGATGATATACTTCCTGTGAGGTAGCAAAGAACAATAGACCAGGTGCCTTATCCATTAGGTTATTCCTAAACGATTGAAAACTATGCCCTGACCTGTCACCAGTGTCTGCTAAAAACCAAAGTCTACACACTGCTCTCAACTAGAGACTGGACGTTGAATACACCACTAAAATTTAAATGTACACACTATTGAAAACCCAAACTGAAAAATGATTGACCAACAAGATTATTCGCACCTACCTACCCTAACTGCTGAAATGAACTGCCAATCAAGTGAAATCATAATGCCAATGCAACCATGCAAGCATTTTATCCACTGTTTGTTTTATTTACACATGATTTCTCCAAAGCATGTTTACTGATAATTCATTCAAGAATTTACCTATAAATTCAAATCTCAAAAAATTAAAAACATTGGGATGGTTTACTGCCTCCAACAAAACTCCAAATGGATCCTCTAAAACATGCACAAAAAAACAATCATGTTTCACCCCTTCCACTGCATTCTTGTTTTCATGTGATTTAACCTATTGATTTCCACCAAGAAGATGAAAAATATGTTGAGACTACTGGAAATAACAATATTCTGAATCAGAAGACAGTGTTGGCTGAAATGAAACCCTTGGTGAAAAACAATCCATATCTAACACTAGCATTGATTGACCATCATCTTTATTTCCAAGCAGGTAGTTGAGCACATGATGCAAATCTGAACTGAAATAGCCTTCCATGTAATCAGCAACACGATCATTAAATTCATGAGAAGGTTGTTGGTCTTCCTCACTCATAACAATTTGCTCATGTAAAACAGTGTCATTTTGAATGTAGTCAGACTTCTCTGTTTCCTTTGTTATCTCATTATTTACTTTCAACAATTCAAAGGAAGAAAAACATAATGGATGATATTTTTCATTTGCAAGTCCACTGCTTTCTTCATATTCAACATCATGCCTGGAGGATTTATGATTTGAAACATTATAAACATTTTTCTTCGGCAATTTGAAAGAAGCAAAACACAATGGCAAGGTTCTTTCACCCGATTCAAAAACTTCTTCATTTTCTTCACTGATGTCATATGCACATTTTTCAATTTCTTTGGATTCCTGAACACACTCATTTTCAGATTCATCTTCGACCAATGGCTGCATTTTTGAACTAACAAGACCTTCTACATAACAAGTAACAGGGTCATCAAACACATGAGAAGATTGTTGCAATTTATTTTCAATTTGTTCCAATGAATCAACTTGATTTGGCATCAACACGCATTCCTTTGCTTTAATGATGATCTTAGAATTTTCTTTCAACAATTTAAATGAAGAAAAGCATAAAGGTAAAGAATTTCCTTCAGCTGATTCAATACTTTATTCTTTGTAACTGTGATATTTAGGTTGATTTCTCTCATTACACTGTTGAAAAGGAAAATTTTATGATAGAGAACATGCAGTTGGTTGTTCTAGGAAGTCAACATCATAATCATCATCATATTCATCATATATAGGAAAATCAACAACATCTGCAATGTCATCTAACAAGGAAAAGCTTGGAACATCAACCTGCTCTTCAACAAGATGATTTGAAAATTCATCTTCTTGACTATCTACAAATGAATACATAAAACAATCAGCTCCATGCTTATCATGGGATGGATCAGAAGCTAAATGAACACCTTCTCTTTCAATAAGTGGAATATAATCCTTTCCAAAATCATTATCATTTAAAACTTCAAGAGGGCATATGATATTATTAACTCTCTACTCAAGATTCAAATCAATTCTTTTCTATTCATATTCACTGTCATGTTATTCAAAATCCAACTCCTCATTTCAAATTTGTTTACATGCTTGGATATTGTGTTGAATCTCCTGAGCACCATTAAACATTTGTTGTAAGGACTTTGGTCTTCTTTCCATCGGGAGGAAAGATAAATTTGGATGAAAAATTGTTGAATAATGGAGCATGGAAGCAGCTTCAGTGGGTTGAATTTCTTTGGGAAAATTGAAATAAATATTGGAAAACCTTCTACTGAATGCAGAAATAGTTTCATTGCTCTTCCTTTTCAAGGAATAGAACTTTGTAATCTATAGATCCAAAGATTTTTTCATTGCCCCAAAACTTCAAAAAGACATTCTTCAATTCTTCCCATGAGCTAATTTTCTTTGGCTGCAAATGTTTAAACCAGTCTTTGGCATCCCCTTTCAAGGATTGAGAGAAAGCCTTCATACAAACATCATCATGATCAATCTCAAACAAATCTATAAAATGTTCAAAATCTTGGATGTGTTTTTCAGGTGTGATGGAATTAGTTTCTCCATCAAACATAAGTAGGTACTTATAGTGATTTGGAGGAAAATCATGAAGGATGTGAGGTAATTTTAAAGGATTGTATCTATGTTGAATCTTGGAGGGTGTTGGATCAAGTACAAGGGGTGAGACATTAGCCTTAGTTTCATGAGGCTCATCCACTTGGCTATGGTCATCACATGGCTCAGATGGAAGATTCTGATCAAAATCAGTGATAAACTGAGGAGATATATGTACAACTTTAAGAGGAGGATATACAATTGCAATATTATCATGATCATCATTTGAATGCAGAAGGTAAAGAAAAATTTGCTTAGCATGTTCAGGAAAGGAAAAAATGTACTTATTAACAAAAAATATTATGTCTTGGAAAAAACTCAACTTTAGGTTCTTGTTTTCTCCCATGATGTCCTCTCATATCTCTTTCAATGTATCTTGTCCTCTAGTGGAGTCTCTGAATCACATTTGAAGTTTGATTGGAGTTGCCAATAAAATCTTCAGACTACTGAGTCTTTGGACAGTGGAGTCGCCATGAAAATTTTGAATTCTAGATTCTTGAAAATGGAGTAGCTAGGTGAATGATGTACAACCTTTTGTGTCTGAATACTTTTCACCATCGGTACTTAGATCTGAACTTTGTCGTTTCTCTTGGGGAAGATTTCACCTTTGTTCCCCGGTAATGGCGCCTGAATGTTAGCGCTCTGTAAACTTTGTTCTTCGGAGAAAACTAATGACAGAGGCAACCTACAAACCAACTTTGAGGCCAGAAACTAGCCTTTTCGACCTGGATAGGGCTCTCTATGAGACTTCATCTCTATATAGGTTATAGCTTTAAATTGTCGACTAGATTTAACACTTTCATACAATATTTCTGGTTCTATTGGTGAAAGAAAGCAAGACCTTGGGCTATGGAGTCAATTTAAGAAAATGATAGAAACAAATGACTTAGTGACTGAACTTGAGAGGATAAAGGCTAAGTAAGTAACAGTATTTCAATTAAAAATCATTGTGTGTGGAGATATAAAAACACATGAAGCAACTCAAAACACCACTGGGGATGAATGCAGAGTTTGCTTAGAAGAAACACAGTCATCTAAATGGCGTGAATCTAGAGCACCGTGCAGTGAATTCTAGATTCGAAATCACATTCTGATTTAGACAAAATATAGATATGAATATAAAGAACACAGGAAAGCATGTACACAAAGAGAGGGCACAATACATCAAATTGCTACCATTAGAATATTTTCATCAAAGCTTTAGGACCTTTGCATTAAGTTTCAATCGAGTTCAAAAGCTACATTCAATAGTCATTGTCTACATTGTTTTTCCAACCAACCCCTTTTACATGAAAATGATCCCCATGTATAGAAAATTAATGTCACCCTTGGCTTCTAGGGCCGAACTACTCTCTCCTAGAATCATGGATCTGATTTCCTTGAAAGAGAACAATAACTTCAACGGATTTACTAAAAATAGAAAACTCGACTTTGTCAAATCATAACCTTAACCAAAATATTCTTTACAATCATTGATCATGATAAAAATTTGACCATATGGTTGTGATAAGTCATCATGTGCATTGTTGGACACTCTATCACCCCTGTACAACAAGTCTGCTATGCAACAGTAAGCTACAACAAAAACGCAGTGGATTGTGTAACAAACTGGGAAAATAGGAATTAAATATGACATCATATATCATGAATAAAAAATATTTTTTCAAACCCGATAGAGGATTTTGTATATAAGCTAGTTATAAAGAAAAACCTCTCTCGGTTTCTTTAAATTCGTCTCCATATGGTCAGAATACGTGTCGCAAAAACATGTCTCAAATAGGAAATCATGAAAACTGAAAAATAGGGCTCAAATATTCCTTTGAATCTCCAAAAATATGAAACGGTTTTCAAATATGAGAGAGTTTTTTATTATTTGTTTTGTCCTCGACAAAAAGCTCTCGATGATTTTCAAAATTACTCTCCATTTGGTCAGAAAGTGATCTTGAAGTTGACTACAAAACCAGTCATTTACGCAGCACACCTAGTAGCCTATGCGTAGGAAAATCCTATGCGCGACAACATCCTCTACGCAATAGAATCCTATGTTCGACAACCTCCTCTGCGTGACAACATCCTATGCACGACAACATCCTCTACGCGACATCATCCTATGTGCAACAACATCCTCTGCGCGACAACTTCCTTTGTGCGACAACATCCTCTACGTGATAGCATCCTTTGCATGACAACATCCTCTGCGCGACAACATCCTTTGTGCGACAAAATCCTCTTTGCGACAACATCCTTTGCCTTGATAGCATCCTCTGCGCGATAGCATCCTCTATGCAATAGTGTCCTTTGCGCGACAACATCCTCTGCACGACAACATCCTCTACGTGACAACATCCTCTGCACGACAGCATCCTCTACGTGACAACATCCTCTGTGCGACAGCATCCTCTGCGCCACAACATTCTCTGCGCGACAGCATCCTGTATGCAGTAGCATCCTTTGCACAACAGCATCCTCTACGCCACAACATTGTTTGCGCAACAACATTCTCTACACGACAGCATTCTCTGCGCGACAGTATCCTATGCATGACAACATCCTCTGCACAATGCGTAGCAAATTTTGTAGCGTGCAGTGAATTTTGCAGCGTGCAGTTGCAAATGGAAATGGAAATAATAAATGATAAATCTTCCCTTTGAAACCGACCCTTGGAGATGTTAGATGATGCCAGGCATAAAAACAATATTGGTGCTAACAGGCATGACTTTGAAAATTCCTAACAAACCTCTAGCCTTAGCTATGAAAATCACGGTGCTAACACTCTCTACCATGGATTCCAAGTGGTCTTCATTAGATGGAAGAACAATACTCTAGAAGGAATACATGGTAAGGGACTTACTTAGATCAACAGAGGGAAGAGCAGACTCTAAGGTCCCTAATTAGTGGTTTACCATGTCAATTACTGGATCTAAGTTTGAAGAAGGTGAGCATACAAAGAGAGGCTCCTTCTCATTCGAAGTTGAACACACGGGACATGTTTCCACATAATTAACCTGTGGCGGGGTGGATACCACCTGCATGTAAGGAATGTTTGGGGAATTCGAATGGTTGGTCATCATATGAGGGCTAATGAATGAAAACTAGTCAATGGTCACAATGTTTCCATCATGATAAAATACATCACTTGAAAAATTGTGGACACAACAAATTTCATGGCACAAGCATAGTCTCACCAGAGGAGCAAATTAAAATCCAAGGGGTATTGGAATACCATCACATCAATATAGACAATTTTCCCTCCTAAGGTAATAGGCAACTGAGGAAGGATCCTTAAAGGTTCACTGGGTCTTCTATTAAAAGCCAACAGATTCTAAGTAACAGACATAAGATGAGGGGAACCTAGATCTTTCCAAGCAATTGAGGATAAAATTCTAACAAAATCACCTTCGTCTATAATAGTGTTATATATGTCCCTACCGCAAACCTACACAATTATTTGGAAAGGCATGTAGGAAGGAAGACGAGGTTCCTTCAGTCTATTCCAATCAATGGAAATTACCTCATTGTTTGGAGGGGGTTCTGTTGGAACGGGTGAAGTTCCCCCTTGTCCAAAAGAATTTTTAGTAACAAGAAAGACCTAAGTTGTATCTACTTCACTCTCTAAGGGTAGAGTGGGATTGACCGAGGATGAAACCGGATCAATCACCTAATCAACCAAATCGATCGATGATGGAACCAGATCAATCACTTGATCAACCAAATTGACTGATGATGGAACCAGATTGACCAAATCATCAACCAATGGTGGGTTGGGAGAGAATTTATGGTAAGATGTTGGTATTTTTTGCTAAACATTAAAAATATTTTCCAACAAACGTGAAGCCTCATCCATATGAGGGAAAAGGTAAGTTTGATGACTTCCTTCACATAACCTACAAGGAAATTTGACTCTACCTTTCTTTCTTCCAACCTTATTATCACTAGTTTATGGGTTGTCACCAGCATGAGTCATGGAAATTGGCGACATGGGTTGCTGGGAACCCCTAGACCACACTTCTAATATCTTGGGAAGACTAGGGAAATCCTTAAGAAGGTGGTCACCCTTACAAATCTTGCAAGGGAATTTTGTCTTGCAAGTTGTCTTGGTAGGCTTGTCAATATCACCAACACTCCCAACATGATTAAGAATAGTTGGTTGATTTCTTCCACATGTCCTGTAGTGGTTGGAAGCTTGGATCCTTGCTTATTTTTCTTCTTCTTAATCTTCCTTTCCTTCTTCTTCTTATCCTCCTGGTTACTAACTTTAATACTTTCACCAGGTGAGGAAGAAGAAAGGGAAGAAGACCCTACGGGCGAAGAAGGAAAAGGTTCGAGATGAGGTTTATGTTCTTGGGGTGGTGAGTTTAAGCACTAGGAGAATTAAGGATCACCGGAGTGGAAAAAAACCATACTGGTAACCTGATAATGAATTCAGGAAGACTCAATGTGTCAATATAAGGAGGACCGATGTTTCCAAAAGAAGGAAAAACAAAAGGTTCCCCGGGAAAGGGGATCCCTTGATTGGGATTTCCAAGAACTAATTCCTGACAAAAACTACTAAAGTCCCTATAAACACTACCTAGAGTCCACTAAATCAAAGATCAAACACTACTAAAGTCCCTATAATATAATAGAAAACAAATAAAGGAAGTAGGGATCTTTCAAACATAGGAGATGAGGTCGTCAATGAAGATATGAGAAGCAGTTACCACGACCTCCACATAACAGCCCTTCCCGATGCAAGTAACCCTCACTTCATGGAGCCACCCTCCATGGGTATTGATAGTGTGATACGACATCTGCATCAGGTACCGCAAGGAACCTTTTGAATAAGGAATCCCCCTTTCAGTCACCCATGTAGAACCCTAGGAAAAACAACTATGTTTACCAATTTCACAACGGACAATCGGGCGGGTAACTAGTTGATAGTCAAGACTAAGCAAATGGAATTGGGAATGGTGGAAACAAATCCATGACACAAATACTAAGAATAAGTGGTGTCACCCTGGGGACCTGACACTCTTCAAAGCTCCAAACTTGTTGTAGTCCCACTAGTAAAACGAAAGAGGGGAGATCTCAAACCGTCGCTTTGCTTGACCATGTGCTTAACTTCCATGTAAGAGGAGATCTCCTGAGAAATTGTAGTTGTTACTAATTCTATTTAACCACTCTCTCATATTCTATAATATCGTTTAAGTGTCCTTGGAGAATTTACTCTCCACCCTACAACCAAGGCCCTAAAATCCTAGACTTGTAATCATTTTCTAAAAAAGAAAAAGGTTTGGTTTATTTTAGATTAAGTGTTTGTTCCTTTTATGGTTTTTTGTTACTCAAAAGGGATTGTGGATGCAACTTAATGATGATTTGTGACACTTGATGCCAAGAATAATTCAAAAGAAAATATGAATGCAATGCAATATTTAACTTTCGATGAAGGATTTCTATAAAAATGAGAAAGAGGTTTCAATCAAAGAAACAAATACAACTTTCAAAGCAAGAAAAATAAACTACTCTTTGAATTCAAAAGGTGTACAATATATGAGTCAAATAAATTGCAAGATACATGATTCATGCCCCCCCCCGCAAACATTGACGGGGAATTTTTTTTAAGAATGAAAGCTCAAAAATGCCAAAAACCATGCAATTTTTTGCTTTAAAATTCAAGCTAAAAAATGCACCACCCAAAAACTAGAATGCAAATTTTATTTTTGTTTGACGATAAATGCAATGAAATCAAATCAAATTCAAGTGATTTATACATCCTTACTTTCAATGAAATAATCCAATGCATATACAAAGGAATATGAAGCAAAAATATCAAACAAAATGTGCACTCAAAATGTTGCCAAGTACTCAACGAATGCAAACAAAAACCCTAAAAAAATGTAAAAGAGAAAAAGGCAATCACTCTTGGAAACCCTCAAAAATTGAGCAGCGAAAAACAAAGATTAAGGCTGGATTGTAGCAAACAATAGAGTCTCAAGCATTCAAAATACCAAAGATTTCTAAAGAAGGCGACAAAGAAACTCAAAACAAAGTAACCTTTGCAATTTCAATTTGACGAAAGCTTCAAAACAATCAAGTTAATAAGGAGTCTGAAGACTTATGAGATGAAGATCGGACTACTGGAATGCACATTGGATCAAGGAATCTTGTTAACCCAAGGTAGTCATACAATTTTGCAAATTAAAAAAATTGCAAACTCAAGGGAGTTAAAATAAGTGATAAATTCCAATCTCTTAAATAAACAAAGTCAAAACCAAACCCTAAGGACTATGGGATAAAGCCTCCAATCATAGGATTGAGCAGAACGGAGAAACAATTCTTGAAACCAATCAAAACAAAGGAACAACACTCTTATATCAAGGGAGACAAAGCATTTATGAGGAATCAACGCTCCCTATAAGCCTATCAAGGAGCATTAATAACACTTTGTGGGCCACTCTAGAGGAGTGTTGATGCCTGGAAGTGATGAAAAACACAGAAAAAATATCCATACTCAGCAGAGACCAGGTTAATGACTTTGTAAACTACTCAATGAAACAAAGGGAACGAGAAATATTCACAATCAAGCACCAAAAAAAGATCAAATCATAACAAGACTCAATAAGGACTAGATGAACCAAGGGGATACTAGTCAAATTTCTTCCCTAGTGGAGTTGTCATTTTTGTTGTTGTAAGAAATTAACCCTACACAAAGTTGAACTCTCCTTAGATCAAACTATGATCTTGATCTAATACAGACATAAAACAAATGGTTACTACTTTCCTTATAGATCAAATTCATTAACCTATAGAAAGAAGAAGGGAGGCTTACTTGTTTCCCAAAGTTTGTCCTCACTGCTCCATCCTTTTACCTCGCCGCTCCAATTCCTTCAACGATCAAAGTAACCTGCAAAACAAGAGGCATCCAAACATTTCTACTTATACTAGATCTTGTTAGGTAAGAACTAAATCTATCTATACCCGATTTAACTTAAGCATAGACACTATCATGAACAACATAATGGAAGGAATATGCCAAGTTGATATTAATTGAAAGTAAATAAAGAAGGCACTTACAAATCAACTTTGATGTTGCGGAAATCTTCTCCAAGCTCTCCAGTCTAACCCTTACATGAATGTCTTGAGATAAAAGTGATGATGTTTCAATGGATTCCCCTTTACCAATGTATGGCCTTATTTATATAGCACTTGAGAGGTTTAAACACCATAACAATTCAGGGGAATGGTTGATATATTCACTCCTTAGGTTAGGATTTAGTACCAAAAATGGAGAGAATGTGGATGACTTGAGTGTATGAGTCATATTTTGACCCTAACTATACTAAAGAATCTCGGGATTTTCCCTTAGAAAAAGTTGGAATTGCTCCTACTGCACTAACTGTCCCCCATAACTGGCCATAGAGCATTACTAACACTCCCCAAAAATTCATTAGGGAGTTTTAATTCTCCCTATACATGGGAAGAGGGGCGTTAGTGGTCAAACAAGGCTCAAAACCTAGGGAAAGTGGTTAGGTTTCGACATTTTCTCAGTTTTTTTTATTCACCATGGTTTAGGGACTATGAAAAATGTTGGTGACACTTAGAAAAGTGCATATGACACTTATTAAGGTGCATACAACACTTTGCAACACTTTGTGACACTTAGGAATAAATTGATGTGACACTTAAGTGTGAAATTTTGATGTTTAACAGTTTGTATGGTTGTAGCCTCAGAAATACCCTATCCCCCACTTCAAATTCCATTCCACTGTGATGTTTATATGCTTGTTGTTTCATCCTATTTTGTGCCATAACCAAGTTGTCCTTCAATAGTTTGAGAACCTCTTGTTGGTTCCCTATGTGTTCCTCCACTGCCTGAACATTTTTATTCCCTTTCAAGGGTGATGTAATGGATGGAGGATGATATCCATAAAGTGCCATAAATGGGGACATTTTTTATGAAGTATGGAAGGATGTAATGTACCACCATTCCAACAAGGGAAACCACTTAACCCATTATGTCTATTTATCAAATGCAAAGCAACAAAGATATCCTTCTAGACATTTATTCGCAATCTAATTTTTCCATCTAACTGAAGATGGTAAGATGAATTGTGATCCAATTGAGTACACAAACAAGAAAATAATTCAGTCCAAAAATTTCTAGTGAAAATTAGATCTCTGTCACTTACAATAATCTTGGGGACTCCATGTATCTTCTGAATTGTTTCCATGAATGCTTCAACTATTGTACTTTCTTTAAAAGGATGAGAAAAGAGAAAAATTGGGCATACTTTGTCAGTCGATCTACTACTACCATGATGATAGTATGTCCTTCAAATTTGGGTAAACCTATAATAAAATACATTGAAACTTCTTCCCAACATTGACTTGGAATAGCTAATGCTTGTAGGAGACCTGGATTCTTGATTGTCTCTCCCTTATTCTATTGGTAGACAAAAAATTCAGATACAAAATTTTGGACATCAATTTTAATACGTTCCCAAAAGAAATCCTTCTTGATCCTATGGTACGCTTTCAAGAATCCTAAATGTCCTCCTATAGGAGAAGTGTGCAATTTCAAAATACCTTTTGTTTGAGTTGGAAATTCTTACATAAAAATAAGCGATCATGATACAATAACAAATCATTCTTCCATACAAAATTATCTAATGAACTTGGGTCCTCTTGTAGTTGTTGAATGATCTTGCTTACATCTTGATATTGTTTCAAGTCTATCCTTGCTTCTTCCACCCAATCAGATTGTGAAATAGAAATAGCACATAGAAAACCTTCTATTTCTTCTTCTTTCCTAGAAAAGGAATCTACCACAACATTATGTTTTCCTTTTTTATAGATAATTTCAAAGTCATAACCTAGCATCTTTGTAACCCATTTTTGTATCTCTTCTGAAGGTAATTGTCGCTCCAAGAAGTACTTCAAACTATCATGATTTGTTTTAATTTGAAGTGTCTTCCTATTAGTTAAGGACGCCATTTCTAAATTGCATGTAGTATGACCAACATTTATTTCTCATAAATGGGTTTGAGTAATTTTTTTTCCTTTAAGTTGGATACTTTCAAGGGAAAGAGGCCTTCCTTATTGCATTAAAACTGCACCAATTCCATGGCTCGAGGCATCACACTCCACAATAAATGTTTTTGTAAAGTCAAGTGTGGTCGAGATGAGATTTGTACAAATAGCCTCCTTAAGTTTTTCAAAATCTTTGTTTGTTGCTTCAATCCAATAAAATGCTTCCTTCTTTAATAATATTGTTAGAGGTGTTACTATTTGACCATATTTCTTGACATACTTGCAGTAATATCCTATCAATCCTAAGAATCCTCTAAGTTTCTTCAAGGTTTTGGGAATTGGTCATTCCCTCATAGCTTTAATTATTTCAGTGTCCACTTTTACACCTTCATGAGATACAATATGACCCAAATATTCCACTTCTTAAACCCAAAGGCACACTTCTCTTCCAATAGTTGTAATACTCTATCAACGTCTTGTACATGCTCTTTCCAAGATTTTTTGTAGATTAGTATGTCATCAAAAAATACTAACATGAATTTTATAAGGGTTTGAAAATATAATTCCTCAAGATTTGAAATGTTGAAGGTGCATTAGTAAGTCCAAATGGCATAACCAAAAACTCATAATGACCTTTTGTGTGTTCTAAAAAAATTTTGGGGAATGTCTTCTTGCCTCATTCTGATTTGATGATATCCCAAACACAAATCCAACTTAGTAAAGAATTTTTCTCCATGAAATTCAACTAATAATTCATCAATGAAAGGAATAGGAAACCTGTCTTTGATGGTTATTTTGTTGGTATGTTTATAATCTGGACACATACACCATGAACCATCATTTTTTGTAACCATCGCTACTGGTCAAGAGAAAGAACTTTGGATATGTTGAATGACGTCGACCTCTAACATTTCTTGGATCATACACTCAATCTCACTCTTTTGTGCATATGGATACCTGTAAGGCCTAATGTTATGTGGTACACTTCTTGGTTGCAAATCAATAGCATGGTCGTGATCTCGAAGGTGGAAAACCCTTAGGAATTTCACCAAATACCTTGGAATGATTGTTGATAACTATTTCAAGATCTGATGGAGTAGAGGATATAGATGTTTGAACATCTACTGAACACAATTGTGAAATTACACCATGGTGTCCCTTTTTTAGTAACTTTGTTATGCTATTAGAGATTATCACCTTAGAGGTCTTCCATTGGATACCTCTAAGCTCAATTTCCTTTCCATCTGAGGAAAATATC
>JASDQU010010476.1:104975-119543 GCA_032191745.1 Picea mariana | reverse complement strand
CATTGACACAAGAATTCGCCAACTGAGGAATAGATCCATTTAAGAGTATCTCATTAAATGGAGGAAACTATCAGCTGAAGATTCCACTTGGGAAGATGAGTCTTTTATACAGAAGCATCCAGATTTACTCAAGCGTTGTGGACAACACTTGTCTCAAGGGGAGGGGCATGTTAAGCCCTAATATTGGCTCATTTCCCCTTAATTGGGGCATATTAGATTAGTAATGTTATTTTATTTATGTCAGCTTTAGGCCATTAGTTGTAATTATACCTCCAATTATCCTATATATACCAAGGAGACATTTTCATTTTGAATCATCTTGTACTTGAACATTTAAGTGGGGTAAAAGGAGGTTGCCCCCTCGAAGAGGCTTATTTTCTGAAATTCTCTCTTTTTCAAGGCGTTGAGTACTTTTTCTAAGGATTTTCTATGCTATATTGGTATTTGGTTCCTAACAGGATTTAGTACCAACAATGGAGGGAATGTGGATGACTTGAGTGTATGAGTCATATTTTGACCCTAACTATACTAAAGAATCTCGAGATTTTCCCTTAGAAAAAGGTGGAACTGCTCCTACTGCACTAACTCTCCCCCATAACTAGCCATAGAGAATTACTAACGCTCCCCAAAAATTCATTAGGGAGTGTTAATTCTCCCTATACATGGGAAGAGGGGCATTAGTGGTCAAACAAGGCTCAACACCTAGGGAAAGTGATTAGGTTTCGACATTTCCTCAGTTTTTTTTATCCACCATGGTTTAGGGACTATGAAAAATGTTGGTGACACTTAGAAAAGTGCATATGACACTTAGTAAGGTGCATACAATGATTCGCAAAGTGCAAGTGACACTTAATAAGGTGCATATGACACTTTACAACACTTTGCAACACTTTGTGACACTTAGGAATAAATAGATGCGACACTTAAGTGTGAAATTTTGATGTTTAACAGTTTGTATGGTTGTAGCCTCATAAATACACTATCCCCCACTTCAAATTCCATTCCACTGTGATGTTTATATGCTTGTTGTTTCATCCTATTTTGTGGCATAACCAAGTTTTCCTTCAATAGTTTGAGAACCTCTTGTTGGTTCCCTATGTGTTCCTCCACTGCCTTAACATTTTTATTCCCTTTCAAGGGTGATGTAATGGATGGAGGATGATATCCATAAAGTGCCATAAATGGGGACATTTTTTATGAAGTATGGAAGGATGTATTGTACCACCATTCCAACAAGGGAAACCACTTAACCCATTATGTCTATTTATCAAATGCAAAGCAACAAAGATATCCTTCTAGACATTTATTCACAATCTAATTTTTCCATTGAACTGAGGATGGTAAGATGAGTTGTGAGCCAATTGAGTACACAAACAAGAAAATAATTCAGTCCAAAAATTTCTACTGAAAATTAGATCTCTGTCACTTAAAATAATCTTGGGGACTCCATGTATATTCTGAATTATTTCCATGAATGCTTCAGCTATTGTACTTTCTTTAAAAGGATGAGAAAAGAGAAAAAATGGGCATACTTTATCAGTTGATCCACTACTACCATGATGACAGGCTGTCCTTCAAATTTGGGTAAACCTATAATAAAATACATTGAAACTTCTTCCCAACGTTGACTTGGAATAGCTAATGCTTGTAGGAGACCTGGATTCTTGATTGTCTCTCCCTTATTCTATTGGTAGACAAAAAATTCAGATACAAAATTTTGGACATCAATTTTAATACCTTCCCAGAAGAAATACTTCTTGATCCTATGGTACGCTTTCAAGAATCCTAAATTTCCTCCTATAGGAGAAGTGTGCAATTTCAAAAATACCTTTTGTTTGAGTTGGGAATTCTTACATAAAAATAAGTGATCATGATACAATAACAAATCATTCTTCCATACAAAATTATCTAATGAACTAGGGTCCTCTTGTAGTTGTTGAATGATCTTGCTTACATATTGATCTTGTTTCAAGTCTATCCTTGCTTCTTCCACCTAATCAGATTGTGAAATAGAAATAGCACATAGAAAACCTTCTATTTCTTCTTCTTTCCTTGAAAGGGAATCTGCCACAACATTATGTTTTCATTTTTTATAAATAATTTCAAAGTCATAACCTAGCATCTTTGTAACCCATTTTTGTATCTCTTATGAAGATAATTGTTGCTCCAAGAAGTACTTCAAACTATCATGATTTGTTTTACTTTGAAGTGTCTTCCTATTAGGTAAGGACGCCATTTCTAAATTGCATGTAGTATGACCAACATTTATTTCTCATAAATGGGTTTGAGTAATTTTTTTTCCTTTAAGTTGGATACTTTCAAGGGAAAGAGGCCTTCCTTATTGCATTAAAACTGCACCAATTCCACGGCCCGAGGCGTCACACTCCATAATAAATGTTTTTGTAAAGTCAAGTGTGGCCAGGATGAGATTTGTACAAATAGCCTCCTTAAGTTTTTCAAAATCTTTGGTTGTTGCTTCAATCCAATAAAATGCTTCCTTCTTTAATAATATTGTTAGATGTGTTACTATTTGACCATAGTTCTTAACATACTTGCAATAATATCCTGTCAATCCTAAGAATCCTCTAAGTTTCTTCAAGATTTTGGAAATTGGCCATTCCCTCATAGCCTTGATTATTTTAGTGTCCACTTTTACACCTTCATGAGATACAATATGACCCAAATATTCCACTTCTTAAACCCAAAGGCACACATGGAAGGATTTGCATAAATTTGTTTCTCTTCCAATAGTTGTAATACTCTATCAACGTCTTGTACATGCTCTTTCCAAGATTTTTTGTAGATTAGTATGTCATCAAAAAATACTAACATGAATTTTATAAGGGTTTGAAAATGTAATTCCTCAAGATTTGAAATGTTGAAGGTGCATTAGTAACTCCAAATGGCATAACCAAAAACTCATAATGACCTTTGTGTGTTCTAAATTTTTTTTTGGGAATGTCTTCTTGCCTCATTCTGATTTGATGATATCCCAAACACAAATCCAACTTAGTAAAGAATTTTGCTCCATGAAATTCAACTAATAATTCATCAATGAAAGGAATAGGAAACTTGTCTTTGATGGTTATTTTGTTGATCTGTTTATAATCTGGACACATACACCATGAACCATCCTTTATTGTAACCATCACTACTAGTCAAGAGAAAGAACTGTGGATATGTTGAATGACTTCGACCTCTAACATATCTTGGATCATACACTCAATATCACTCTTTTGTGCATATGGATACCTGTAAGGCCTAATGTTATGTGGTACACTTCTTGGTTGCAAATCAATAGCATGGTCGTGATCTCGAGCAGGTGGAAAACTCTTAGGAATTTCACCAAATACCTTGGAATGATTGTTGATAACTATTTGAAGATTTGATGGAGTAGACGATATAGATGTTTGAACATCTACTGAACACAATTGTGAAATTACACCATGGTGTTCCTTTTTGAGTAACTTTGTTATTCTATTAGAGATGATCACCTTAGAGGTCTTCCATTAGATACCTCTAAGCTCAATTTCCTTTCCATCTGAGGAAAATATCATGAAAAGATCTTGAAAATTAAGGGCCATTGTTTCCAATGATTGTAACCATTGGACCCCCAATACAACATCAATATCACCCATTTGAATGGAAATCATGGGACTATCTAAAAAATACCCCCTCATGTTGATCTTAATACTTGAACCATTTATGGTACCTCCATCTACAATGGTTACTTGAAACTCTGGTGCTAGTGTAACGACCCCTCTATTACGACATCAATGTAAGTGAGTACAGTAGTGGTAATTTTTTTTTTGAAACATCAACAGTTAGAAAAAGTGATATGTGACAATAACATACATCTGTATTTACACATTATACTATCATCTACATCATTACAAAACAAGAATAAAAAACAACATCATGATACTAATAGATCTATTATCTCACATCATAATAACAAATATGTATATACGCCCAACCTACCATCCAAGATTAGGACCTCCAAGACACATAATCAACGCTCAAGTCTAGGATTCATCCGATTGATTTTGACCATTTAAGGTCTCAGGACTGGTGATTGTTCTGAAGAACATGGAAATATATATTCCCATAACCAAATCAAATCTAGACTCGGAACTAAAGTAATAGTAAGATTCTTGATCATAACACAAATTAAACATTCAGGTACTCATTATTTTAGATAATGTTTCCTTCCTTAAAGGATTACAAACAACATTAATTACTCATCATCTAGATAATATGCCTTCTCTTCATGAATACCATCATATAATTAATATTCACCATTAATAAATGTCTTCCCTAGAGGTAACATTAATTATTCACTACCTAAAAAAAATACCAACCCTATAAGATTGCAATCCAATATTTTTCACTATATAGATAAAATAATATACTACTTAAAGATACCACATAAATTTATATTCATTATTTAACAATTTTCTTCCATTAACAAATATGAATAAACATCATTTTTTCTCTATCTAACTAGATTACCACAAGAGTTTACATGGATGACCTATAATAACTTCCAATAATAAATCCTACCATACAATCAAATTGAAAGATACATTATGCCAGTTAACTTAATCACTGGCTCAACCTCATTCATCAAAGTGTTTTGATATAAGGAGTCTTTGGAACTAAGTAAAGAGTTTACCAACTAGGCAAAGAATTAATAATCAATAAACGTAAATTCAAAAATATTCACAATGGAGTTATAAATACAACTTTAGGATTAGTATAATGTTTATCTAGTAACAAGATAGATATAGTTACATCATATCATTTACCTACGGTGGATAAGATATCAAATTCTAACAAGGAGTTGACAATTGGAGTTTCGAATTAGAATTACAAGCATAATTTTAAGAACTCGCGTTCTAACAACACTTCTTCCGCTACTCAACGATGACCAAAGGGTTCTTAACCGGATGGATAGGAGAGTTTGAAACACATATTTGGGATAAGGGAAATCGAGATACATATAGGTAGGGAGAGCTTGGCGAATGGTAACTAAAACTACCATTCCCAAAACTCGTGCACTTTGGAAAACTTACTCATATCTAGCGAAGTTCTATCAATGTTAAAGGAGATACAATTTAAGACTAAACTAAACAAAACATAGAACAAAGAACATAATTAAATGATATCCAACGATATCGCTTCAACACCAACAATATCGGATGGATTTTGGGTTCGCTACAACCATATGGAGGTCAATTAAACTTTAATTTAACCTTGAGGCTAGTGAGATCTGTAGTGGATATAGGCCTTAGATAACACACAAATCTTGTTATTTATGTACAATTACTCACAAGAGTAAGGGAGAGAACGATATTATTATCTTTCTTACGAGGATTATATAACAAAGGCATTATAAATTCAATTGTCAAAAATGCATTATATAATCGGCGATCATAATAAATCAAACTCAGTAATTCGAATTAATACACAAAGAAAAGTGTGCTCCTAGAAATTCGGATAGTTGTTTGGTTTACAACGACCCCTTATCCTTAAATTTTTAAACTCCAAATATATTTTTCAATGACAACATAAAAATAATATAGTTAAATTGACGACGGATCCAAATTATTGGTTTCCAGAAGCCACTAGAGAGATAGTGATCTTAAGGAAGATCGATCCTCAATTAATTAAGTAGCAATTAACAATTCCATAATTGGATTCAAAACTTCAACGACCATAAAAACATAATCCAAATTGTAATTTTGTTTACAGTGATAAAGAAAACTTTAAATTCAATGGAGCAATTACCTTCAAATAAGTCCAATGAAATACTGACCGGAACTACAGTTGATTTATACATATATCCAACGAATTAAATTAAAAAAAAAAACATCCCACCTCGAATAACATACATTGACCATACAATATTTGGATTCCTGAACTGCAATGGAATCGCACCCTTCTGGGCATGTCAAATTGGAAGAAAAATCAATCACAGTCTGTGGTGACACAATCAACAGAACTTCAAAATCGTAATAGAGATTCCAAGAAAAATTTCAAACTCTGAATTTCATTTAAGAATTCAACGATCCAACGATTTTAACTTTTAATCTTGGCAACGACCAATACAATATTCTAGTTTCTAGAAATATAACATGATACCCAATCATAGAACTTCTAGATTTATAATCAACATTTGAACTATTGTTTTTAAATACCATATGAATAATGGTTCGAACTCACAATAGAATTTGCAAAACCATTTGAAGTTCACAATTGGAATTGCAATAAAATTTCAGCAATAAACAAATCCTCTAAGAATTAGATCTACCATTAATTGGTAGAAAAAAATAACAATTTGGATTCAAGAAATTCTAATTAAATTCTGCAGTTGCTTAAACCATTCTAATATACAATTTTATCATACTACAATATAACTCAAAAATAAAATACTGAAACCAATGAAGACTGAAATTTGATGGTGTCCTTCAAGACTTGCACTCCTTTTGTACTCCAGCTTGCTAATTGTCAAAAATTCACTGGTACCTCCCAACCAATGCTAGGGGTACTCTTCTTCCCCCTTATCCCCCCAAGCCACAAAGGGGCCACACACAAGAAACCAAAAAGCAATAGCTCCAAGTCTTGCCTCGCAAGTAAGAGCTTCCACTCTTTCTCCAAGCTTGGTTTCCCAACTCTTACAAGTAAAACATAGTCCACAAAATTTTGGTAGCATAACATTACCAAGAAAAATTGAGATACCTTTCCCTTATACCACATTTTTTTTATAGAAAAATCCCCAATGACACATGTTCTCATGCACAATTAATTATCTTTTTAATTAATTTAATTAGGATTATTCACCCACACACTTGTCACACTCTCCCCAAGTTATACAAGTAATTACTATTTTTATTTTACTTAAAAAAACAATTTCCCTCACATTTCGCAATGTGTTCCTATTTTTGCTCTTAGTTGTCCCTTTGTTCCCCAAATTTTCATTTAATGAGTGTCTCCTAACTAGATCTTAGTTAGAGTTGGATTAGGAGTCTTCTTTTAGTTAGACTAGTGATAGGTTGACTCAAGATTCTATTCCATGTGTACTCCTATTCTCTTATATTAATATTTCTTCTATTTTTAAAAATCCATTTTATTAATTTCATGCACACATGTGCATTTTTCCAACTTTTAAATTGTATTCCCCTTTTTCCTAGAGTTTGATTTTATTCTCAAATCTTTTAACTAATGTCATAATTCATTTGGTCATTTGTTTAAAGTTAGACTTAGACTTAGGCTTAGACTTCGTCTTAGATTTTTGTTAGGTTTTATTATTAATAATTTATTGTTTAATTAGTTATTTTATTCTAACAAGGTCCAACCATTTCAATGTTTTCTAGGCCACCTAGATTTATTGACTCAAGTTTTAATTATGTGGCGTTCCCTTCAAGACACACCTTTGTGCTCCAAGGGTGCCACTCACCTTAGACTGGTTTTGGAAGTTTGTTCGACCCTTGGAGTCAACACTCCATTCAGTCGACCTTGTGAGAGACTAAGTGCTTCTAAGGAATAAGGAATATGCCTTATTACACACCCCTTAGACAACTTCATGATCGAATGTCTCAGTCCACCCTCACGACATCGTTGACCTCTCAAACTAGGTAATTGTTAACCTACAATTGAGGCCACAACAGGAGTTCTAGTAGGCTATGACAGGGATGCTACCACACCTCTCCCTCAAATGTTTGGTTTTTTTGCATGGCCCCTTTACTCCTTATGTGAGTCGGATTAGCAAGCATCGTCAAGCCTGCATTCATTGATAAAAACACTGTCAATAATACATATACATAAATCATACTAAAATCAATAATATATCACATGTGCATAAAATGAAATACTCAAATAAGTACAATCCACTCCCTGACTCAATCCAGAGTCCAAGGAACTCCATTTATGCCATCAACATCCATAACTTGTCATGTGTCCTTAACACTTAGGAAAAATCGTCAATACCATCTGTCAATACATATACATCAAAATAACAATAAGTCACAATACATCATCATCATCATGTATAATTCATAATCGAAACGAAATCACAATGTACCATAACTGGATTACTTGCACGCAAGTGTCCTCAAAGAATAAGTCAATAAAAGTGTGCTCAGTGGAACAGGATGTTACATACACCCCCTCTTATTTTAAGCTTCATCCTGAAGTTTGTACAATATAGAAATGTAAGTAAAAAAATGTATCTGATGTAGATCTAAATGTCTAATATATCAAACAAATAAGGAAACTATTGACACATCTCATGTGCGTGATCCCAGGTAGCCGAGTGTGGACTATAGTTGTCCCACAAGACCTTGACCTGATCAACTATTTGACGTCGTAGTTGTCGAACGTGATGATATAGAATTTGGATCGGCTTCGGCATGAGAGAATCATTATCTGACACCTGCAAATAACTCATGTCAATCACATGTGATAGATCATAAACATAATGTCGCAAAATAGATACATGAAAAACATCATGCATACACCTCAAAGAATCAGGCAAGGCTACTTGATAGACACAAGTCCTTTCTTTTCCACAACCTCTAAAGGTCCCACAAACATAGGAGAGAGTTTAGCATCCTTTCCAAACTTGATCGAACTCTTGTGCGGTTTTAACCATAAGAAAACTTTGTCGCCAACTTCATAAATGTGGTCAACGCAATGCGCATCAGCATAAATATTATGTCGATCCTACACTTATTTAATCCTTTGTCTTATCGATTGCATCTGTTCTTCCATTTCTTGGATTACTTTCAGTCCTACCATGACCCTATCCTCAAGTCGATCCCAACTCGATGGCATATGACATGGTCGCCTGTAAAGAAACTCATACGGTGTCATCTTAATCGTGCTCTGGTAACTATTGTTGTATGAAAACTCTACCAATCGAAAGAAGTCTTCCCAACATTTATGTTGGTCCATTACATACATACGCAACATATCTTCCAAAATCTGGTTTTTTCTTTATGTTTTTTCGTTTGTCTCTGAGTGATATGTTGTACTAAAATTCAGTTGTGTTCCCAAGGCCTCTTGGAAATTGGTCCAAAATCATCCTGTAAACATCGATCCTCGATTGGATATGATCCTTCTTGGTACACCATGTAATCTCACAATCTCATTGACAAATAATATAGCTATGTATTTCGCTTGATATGCCGTACATACTAGAATAAAGTGTGCACTCTTCATCAGAGTGTCAACTACTAAAAAAAATGAATCATGTCTCCTTACCATCAATGGAAATACAATAATAAAATCCATTGAAATGACCTCCCATTTCTATTTAAGAATAGCGTGTGGTTGTAACAATCTTTCTAGATGTCTATGTTCAGCCTTCACTTGCTAACATTCTAGACATCTCACCATGTAACTAACTCTGTTTGCTTTCATTCCTTTCCAAAAGAATAAATCATTAAGGTCTACCTTCATCTCCGTGACTCCTAGATGAGCCATGTAAACTGCTCAATGAGCTTTGATGAGGATCAAAATTCTTAATTCGTCGTTAGGCAATACATAAATTCTACCGTTAAATATCAACAATCTATCGTTGTCTAATGAATAACCTTCAAAGTTTGGTACCATCATGGTATCTTGTCCAGTATTAGCCTTAACTTCATTGTACCAATCATCATCAAATTGTAGATCTAGAATTTTTTCTCACAAATTTGTCTTAAGAGGTATTATTGAGAATATGCGTGGTCTACGACTCAACACATCTACTACTCTATTCATCATTCCTTTAATGTAAGTAATCTCAAAGTCGTATTCACTAAGTAATTATGACCAACACCTCTGTCATGCGTTCAAGTCACTCCACATAAATATATGTTGCAATTCACAGTGATATATCTTTAATTCAAATTTTTGTCCAATCAGATAATGTCTCCATACTCTCAAGGAATATAAAATTTCTAATAACTCCAAGTCATGCATTGAGTAGTTCTCCTCATTCTTTCTCAATTTCCTCGAAATGTAAGCGACCACTTGACCGTATTACATCAAAAATCTACCTAAACCTTCCTTGGATGCGTTCATGCATACCAAGAATTCCTTGTCTATGTCGAGGATCTTCAATATTGGTGTTTTCCTCAACAAATCCTTAAGCTTTTGAAATGATTTCGTGCATTTCTTTGTCCAAACAAAATTCTTTTTTTTCTTTTGCAATTCGATGATCGGATTTTTTATCTTTGAAAAACCTTCGACGGACCATCGGTAATATCATGCTAAACCCATAAAGATATGTACTTCTTGTAAATTCGTCATAGTTGGTCATTCCATAATAGCCTCAACTTTCGTTGGATCCACAGTGATACCTTCTCTAGATATCATATGTCCCAAATAATGAATCTTTGATTGGTAAAAATAAAATTTCGATATATTCCCGTACAATTTGCTTTCTCTTAGACACTATAGACCCAATCTCAAGTATCTATCATGCTCTTTTTTCATTCGAGAATAAATCAGTATGTCATCAATAAATACTTGAACAAACTTATCCAAGTATTCGTGGAACAGCTCATTCATCAAACTCATGAATACCCCTGGGGAATTCGTCAGTCCAAATGGTAAAATAGTAAACTCACAGTGTTCGAATCTCATCTTAAATGCAGTCTTAGGGATATATTCCTCCTTAATCCGTAATTGATGATATCCCAATCTCAATTCAATCTTTTAAAACATCATTTCTCCCTTCATTTGATTGAATAAATCATCTATTCTTGGAAATGGATACTAGTTCTTGATCATAGCTTTGTTCAATTGACGATACTCAATACAAAGTCTCCACAACCCATCCTTATTTCTAACAAAAATTATTGGTGCACCCCACAATGATACAATCAGACGTATAAGTCCTAAATCCAAAAAATCCTTCAATTTCATTTTCAACTCCTACAATTCCGATGTCGACATCTGGTACGGAGTTCTCACAATCGGTTATGTTCTAGGTTTCAAATCTATTGTAAACTCCTACTCTCTTTCAGGCAGTAATCCTGGCAACTCTTCTGGAAATACATCTGCAAAAATTTGTACTACATGAAGGTTTTATAATCCTTCTACCTCACCCTTTTCATTTAGAGATAAGATGGCATATAACTTGCATCCCTTACGCATACTCTTATGCAATTGTAGGGAAGAAATAAACCTCAATAACACTCCTTGGTTTCTTTCTACAATCACTCTACTCTGTCCCAAATCATCCATCAAACTTAATTGTTTTGTCTTGAAGTTAAGTATCACATCATGCAATTCCAGCCAGTCCATGCCTATCATGGAGGTTGGCCTTTGTTACAAAATCTCCCAAGTTAATGCTACAATCTATAACCTTTCCTCCAACTTTTTGTTTGGTGTCAGATGCCATTTCTATGTATCTAAACTCGTCTTGCTCGACTGCCTTTACCTTAATTCTCTTTAGCACTGCACTAGAAATAAATCTCTCTGTAGCACCTATATCTATCAAAATACTAAAAGTTTTATCGGTGATTGTACCTGATGTCTCGATCACAGTGGACTAGTGCTCGGCCTAGCGGTTATTCATCACTATATGTATCTTGTGGGCCTTTCCCAAATCTCCAACAATAGTGGGTCCTGATGATCTAACTGCTCTAGCCTTCTCAATTGGAAAGTCTCGCTGGTAATGTGGCTCTCCACATGTCCAGCATCCATTCTTTGGTCCAGTGCTCCTAGTGCCCATAGTAAAAGTTGATGGCATATTTGTTTGTATTCCTAGTCTTTTATGTTGAACGTGCCTAAACTATTGCTTCTACTGCAGATGACATTCTTGTTGTTGTGGTGCTCTTTAAGGGGTCCTCTGCTTAGGAGTCTGTCATCTCAGTGTTGAGAACATAGGTTTTGTCCCTTGAACAATTTATGGGGAACCTTGGTCATGTTTGACCTATTTTTGGACTTCGACAGGATGGTCGAAGGAAGAGCACAAGTCGAAGCGGAGATCGTGAGATCTCGGCCCCTTTTTAGGGAAGTTTTGGGATTAGGGTTTATGTAACAGATATGGGGATGTCAGCCCATGGGTTTACCCATGTTTAGTCCCTTTTTGTAATGTATAAATAAGTATCTAGGTCATGTATGAAGTAGATCTAAGTGGCTTTGTGCAAGACCTAGCGAGCCTGCGATGCTAAGTGAAAGTGGTGTAAAGTAGTTGGATCTATGTGATTAGCTCTATTCATACTGTGTTGAGAACTTGAATATCTAAGTGCAAGTAATTGTAAGAAAGGCTTTGTGCTATAACCTAGCTTGGGGAAAGAGGATCTGGCGAGGTGCGTGCAGATATCATGTCCTATGAGGAGTAGGATTTTGTGGCTCTGTGCATGTAGATGATTGACAGAAGACAATAAAGAGAAGAAGAGTTGGTGGACGTAGCCCAAGGATGGGGGTGAACCACGTATATCATGTGTTATGGTTGCTTTGTGCATTATGGTTGTTATATTGTTCATATGATTTATGATTGGTGCTTACCTTCATGAATGTTTAGATACATCTGATATGATAGCTTAGTGCTTAGCCATGTGAATGAATGCTAGATCTGATTCATCTCTATATGTTAAGTGCTTGAATGTGTTAGATCTTGGTGAATACTGCGTTGCTCTGTAATTAGGGTTTTCTCTGTGCTGTGAATACGGGTTAAGTGCTAATGAATGATAACTGCTAAGTGCTTTTCTCGGGTACTATAATCACAGATCTGTGTCCGAGCTAGTTTGTAGACACGGGAGTCCTACAACCACCTCTTCCTCTACCTCGGGTGAGACTTCATCTGCTTCGTAGGTGTTTCCAAAAGGGTTGGTAGTTAGGATTTTGTTGGAGCGTTGTTGAAGCATTGAACCCCGGGTTTTCCCCTGTGCCAACAAATGGTTCTATTATTGGGACCTGAAACTGTGATTGCTAGGAACTGAGGAAAAGAGAAAGCTATGTGTGTAGATCTATTGCCCAAATGCGTAGTATTCTACTTGACTTGTGAAGCGTTGTGCTAAGAAAGGAAGCAGATCTAAAGAAAAGAGGTAAGATATTAAAGCTTTGTGCTCTGATAAAGTTAAGATAAGTGGAAATTTTTGTTTTAAAAGTATGGATCTAGGTATGTTTCATAATTTTGTCCTAGCCTGAAAACTAGGGCACAACTAGAAGAAAGAATATTTTATATGAGTAGATCTAATAGAAATAATGAAAGATATGGTATTCCTATGCATAGAAAGAATGTTTGGACTAACAAATGGATGCAGAACCCTAGAAATAATTTTTCGCAGGTTAGTTATTGTGATCCTAGTGCGCAGTACAGGAAAGGTTGGGGATCATTTAAGAGAAATAGAAGATTAACTCTTTGTTACAGTTGCAGAAGACCGGGACATCTTGCTAAAGAATTCCCTAGTAGAAACCCTATTTGTCTTTGTTGTAAATCTATGGATCATGAAGTTCTGGATTGCCCTAGAATGATTGCTAAGGTTGAAAGGATGAATATGGAACAAGAAAACTATGAGATGGGCCAAGAACCTAAGGATATGATAGAAACCCAGAAAGAATCAAAGGTTGTATTACTACAGATGAAAGAAACCTGAATGATCATAGAGATATCAACTTATTAGAGGTCTTAAAAGAGAAAAAGTTCATAGAAACAAGAATAGAAAACTTCGACATAAACTGTGTTATGAACGAGGAAACACAGGTGAATATCATGATAGAAAGAACTTGGGAAATTTTGGGAAATCCTACTATGATTCCTTCATTTGGAGGAATAGGATTATTTAGAGGAAAGCTAATAACCCTATGTGGAAGACTTACCCAGATATCTATGAGTTCTCATGGAACTTCGACAGAGGAAGAATTTGAGGTCATTAAATTTATTGAGAACAATGCCCCATTTGTTATGTTGCTAGGAAAAACTTGGATTGAGAAAGATCAGATCCGAAGAAAACAAGAAGAGGAAGCCCTAGAACAGAAAAATAAAGAACTAAGAGATTTCATGGTTAGGAGAATAGTGCACTTACTGCAAAAAAAAGAAGGCCAGTCGAAGCTAATAAGGACCAAATATTTGGACGTCGAAGTTGAAAGAACAAAGGAAGACTTGAAACACTTGTCTGTACAGAAGAGTAGAGCACCTACCCCAGATAGAGAAGAAGTATTGCTTTTGAACCCTAGGAAAGATCATCAACAATGTGAAGTTACTATGCCAAGAGAAGATAAGAATCAGAATGGAAAGAGGAATACTGAGATGCAGATCATAGGGAAGAAGGATAGAAAGCTCAGCAAGAAGAAAGTAAAGTTAGAGAAATTACAGGAAGTTCTAGAGAAGACTTCGCAGAAGTAAGGTCTCCATAATTTGAACTTCGTCAGAATATCAGAACAACTCAGATTGGCACTTCGCCATGGCAGAGCGATATAACCGTTGAATTCATCCCTGCCATTAGACCGATGCTCCATAACGGCTAGAAACGCAGTTATGACCAGAAATCTCACCATTTGACCATTGGGACCGCACCATAATAGATGGAACTGAATTGATTAAGTCTTTTCGACCCGTCATAAGAAACA
>JASDQU010010476.1:93489-104503 GCA_032191745.1 Picea mariana | reverse complement strand
CCATTAATCTTTCCCAACTACATCCCTCCTCTGGTCGGCGCGGTGAGTCGTGACAGTGCCCCAAGGGACTTCGACTACATGTTGATTATTGTGTACCTACTGAAGGGGATATGCACAATCAAACCATAGCTGGATAAGATTTTGATGTTGAATATTAGCAACTTCAACTTGGGAGATCGCAAGAACTATAGCATGCTGGCACCTCATAAGTATTTGACCAGGAAAAAGGGAAAGAATTCAAATATCATCCCCCAACCATGGACCATGGACATCACGAGGTCCACCATCCTAAACGTAATTAAGATACCCCACTTTGGAGGGCACCAGGAGGTTAACACGTGTGTTAAGATCCTACTTTCGTGCTTCCATGGTGGTTATTTGTGGCTCGACGAATGCATCACAGTCGATCCAGCATTGATCCATCGAATCACCGGATTGAGCATGCAAGGACTAGACCCACAAGAATTTTACTCAGGAAAGGCTGCAGATCACGCCCTGGCAACGAAAATCAAAGATACCTATGGTGATGTAGAAAAGGGGAAGCAAGGATACAAGGAAGCCTCCATCCAGAATGTCATAGTGTGCCTAGCCTACCAGTTGATCATTGGTAAGCTAGTAAGGAAGAAAATACCCATGCAGGTCATAAGGTTCGTTGTTGACCTTGAAGGAAAATGCGTGGAAGGGATACAAATGAATTGGGTGAGCTATCTCGTCAACCAATTAGAGCAGGACTATCATGAAGCTCAGGATCAGGGCTATGAGTTCCACTTCAGTTGGTTGTTGATCCTCATCATGTTCATTGCTTGGGAGATGTCAGAAGGTGCAATCTTCCCTGAAATTGAGCCATCTAAACCCTTAGTCATGAAATTCACCACGCTCTAGTATCCGAGTGATATGGGGAAACAATGGCAGTCAAACACGGTGTTCCACACCTATTACCTGCAGTTGAATAGGGCTATTGATTCTTTCCCTCGTATGATGTCAAACACCCTAGACAAGTTCAGTCCATTTGTGAAGTTCCATGCAGATAGACATTTTATTTATATCACTGTGTGCGAAGACAAACACAAAGAAGTACTGCAGATTTATTACATACTTACAGAAGAGGACATAGAAGAAACAAATAAGGAATGGCCTATAGATCTCCTTACCCCTGTTGACCCAGCAGAACTGTCTGACCCCGACCTAATCGGAAGCCCTGTGATCACTTGTGAAGAGTATCATGCACCTGGAAGTAGCAGAAGGAAGAAGAAGGAAGAAATATAGGAACTGAATAGCGCATCAGAAGAGACTGCTTCAGATTTGCCTGGGGGAGGAGGTGATAACGAAGTGGAAAAAGAAGAGGATGATGGGGAAGAGGAAAAGAAGAAGCAAGGCGAAGTAACACCACCTAGAGATCCCATTAATGAGGCTAAACCATCCAACAAAAGAAATGTTCACCCCAAAAAACCTACATTGCGGAAGAAGTTCAAAGCTAGTAAACCACAGATGGAGATTGTGCTCACGATGGACAACATCGACCTAATATTTGTTGTTGTATCAAATAACTCAGAAGATATTCTACAGTGCAATGAAGAAAAACAGGAAACCATGTATGAAAAGATTGAAGAAGAGCTGGGAGGGGTACAACAGGCCCTTCACTCCAACAGCGCAATTTCCACTGCACCCCCACCATCAGAAGAAACAGAGTCTGGAGATGAGCCTGCCCAACTCCACAGAATAGTCGATGTGACCGAATCTCACCTTCGTCGTGTGCAGGAAGAAAAAGAAAATACCACAGAGGTCCCGAAGCAAGCTAAGGAGGAAGTTATAGAGAAACGCAGGGTTGTGCAACAGGAGAAAGACGACCTCCAAACAAATTTCACAGAAGATAGAGCGCAAATCCAACAGGAGAAATAACAGTTGCTCGCGGAGCATGCTGGAGTTAAAGAAGCAGTCAACAGAGCACTTCGCTCTGTGACTGGCTTAGATCAAAGGGAGGAAGACCCAGTAGAGAATCAATTAGCGAATCTTCCTGAATCCATCCAGCAGCTTCAACAAAAATTAGCAGATCTAGATATACAAATAGTGCCAAGCACTCTGCAGGACGTGTGAGACCAGAGGGAAGCAACTTCCTGGAGTGCAATTGAGAGAATCACAACATTAGCATTGGAATGTAAACAACTTAGAAATCAAAGTGCATAGACTTATGAGCAACTTACAGAGGACCCTGAACTAAAGACTCTGGAGTCATAGCTCCAAGAGGCAAAGCAGCAAGCAACAACAGTACAAGCGTAGTTGAAGCTCCTGTCAGCAGTTGAGAGAATGAAAAGTTCCCAGGAACAACACATTGTTCAACAACAATTCCATGCCATATAGAGCAAAGTCATGGAAGTGACTCAGAAGCTCCATCCAATCCAGGATGCAACTTGCCTACTTTTTGAGGATATTGAAGGACGAGGAGAAAAACTAGAACAAGTAGTCACCATAGTCGAACAACGCTTGGAAGGACCTGTGAATGAGGCATTTATTCAGGAGTTTACCAAGAAGGAGGCTCTGGTGAATCAGTAGGTCGAATCAGCTTGAGCCAAGATCGAGGCGTTTGAGGTGAAGCTACCAAGATCAGAGTGACTCGGGACAAGTCATAGGTGAGTGTTGGGGGCATGTTGGCCCTTTAACAAGTTTCGGTGAACCTTGGTCATGTTTGACCTCTTTTTGGACTTCTACAGGATGTTCGAAGGCAGAGTGCAAGTCGAAGCGGAGATCACGGGATCTCAGCCCCTTTTTAGGGTAGTTTTAAGATTAGGGTTTATGTAACGGATATGGGGATGTTGTCCCATGGGTTTACCCATGTTTAGGCCCTTTTTTTAATGTATAAATAAGTATCTAGGCGATGTATGAAGTAGATGTAAGTGGTTTTGTGCAAGACCTAGTGGTCCTACGATGCTAAGTGCAAGTGGTGTAAAGAAGTTGGATCTGTGTGATTAGCTCTGTGCATACCGTGCTGAGAACTTATTGAACTAAGTGCAAGTAATTGTAAGAAAGTCTTTGTGCTATTACCTAGCTCGGGGAAGGAGGATCTAGTGAGGTGCGCACAGATCTCCTGTCCTATGCAGAGTAGGATTTTGTGGCTCTGTGCATGTAGTTGATTGACATAAGACAATAAAGAGAAGAAGAGTTGGTGGACGTATCCCCAAGAAGGGGGTGAACCACGTATATCTTGTGTTATGGTTGCTTTATGCATTATGGTTGTTATATTGTTCATATGATTTATGCTTGGTGCTTACCTTCATGAATGTTTAGATACATTTGTAATGATAGCTTAGTGCTTATCCATGTGAATGAATGCTAGATATGATTTATCTCTATATGCTAAGTGCTTGAATGTGTTATATCTTGGTGAATATGGCGTTGCTCTGTAATTAGGGTTTTATCTGTGCTGTGAATAAGGGTTAAGTGTTAATGAATGATAACTGCTAAGTTCTTTGCTAGGGTATTGTACTCACATATTAGTGTCCCATCTAGGTTGTAGACACTGGATTCCTACAACCACCCCTACCTCTACCTCGAGTGAGACTTCATCTTTTTCGTAGGTGTTGCCGAAAGGGCCGGTAGTTAGGGTTTTGTTGGTGCGATGTTGAAGCGTTGAACCTCGGGTGTGCCCCTGTGCCAACAATAGGTCCTCTTGGTGTATCACATTGCCCAGATGTTTGTTTGGCTAGTGTTTGATGTTGTTGCACTCCCAGTGTCGTTTGTCTAGTAGGTCTAGAAGGAGTCCTACTTTGACCCCCACTGTTTAGTTCTTCATTAGCTATGAGGGCCTTTTGAACTACATCATGCAATGTCTGAGGCATTAGGATCCTCACCTGTGCATGAATGTTGAATTTAAGGCTGAACAAAAACTTGTTGACCTTTAAGTTCTCTTTGTTTAGATGTGGAGCATACCTAAGTAGATCCATGAACCTGGCCCCGTACTTCAGCATCGTATGACCACTCTTTCTCAAGGCGTTTAACTCATTAAGTCGACGCTCAATCAATTCGTCCAACAAGTACCTCTCTTGAAATTGTTCCTCAAACAATTCCCATGACACATCTTCAATTACCATGTTTATTTGAGGTAGGAGTGTCTTCCACCAAAGTAGAGCATTCCCTCGTGTTTACTTTTCCAACAATGTAATTTTCTCCATCAAGTGACATAAGTGATGGAAATTTGTTGGAAATCACATCACCAAAGGGAAAAATGATGAACACATAGGAGGTGTAATCACGAAGTGCGAAGCACATCACCATGTTCTCCAACCATGCCTCAGCAGCTAAGCCGTTTGTGGCACCCCAGAACTCGAGAAATTTCACCTTCTCTAGTTCTTTGTGTATGCTACTACTACCTGTTGGAGCACATTGTGAACCCTCATTGGGCACAGACGATTTTCCCTCATCTCAATCCATGTGATTGATTAACGCCTCTGACATCCTCTGGAAGGATCTCATCATATTTACCACATCTCCCACAGCAACCTACTCCTGCTCGGTAGTTTGTTCATCTCCCTGGGGGTTATATCCCTTGGGTGTGTATACTATCAAATGCGTCACACCTCTTCCTCCAGCACCACGACATCTACTTCCCTTGCATCCTCTAACCATGATTACCTACATGGAAAATTTCAAACTAATTAGTGATACATCTTTATGATTTAGTTAACACAGTGGAATGCATAATGGTATAATGTCGCAGGGTTGAACCCGCTCTAATACCATATGTGATGACCCCTCTGTTATGACATCAATGTAAGTGAGTACAGTAGTGGAACAGTTTGAACAAGTGATATGCGACAATAACATACATTAATGTTTACACATTCTATTATCATCTACATCATTACACAACAAGAATCAAATACAACATCATGATACTAATAGATCTATTATACCACATCATGATAACAAATATGTCTATCCGCCCAACCTACCATGCAAGGTTAGGACCTCCAAGACACATAATCAACACTCAAGTCCAAGATTCATCCGATTGATTTTTACCATTTAAGGTCTCAGGACTGGAAATTGTTCTGAAGAACATGGAGATATATATTCCCATAACCAAATCAAATCTAGAATCAGGACTAAAGTAACAGTAAGAATCTTGATCATAAAGCAAATCAAACATTCAAGTACTCATTATTTTAGACAAGGTTTCCTTACTTAAAGGATTACAAACAACATTAATTACCCATCATCTAGATAAGATGCCTTCTCTTCATGAATACCATCATATAATTAATATTCACCAGTAATAAATGTCTTCCCGGGAGGTAACATTAATTATTCACTACCTAAACAAAAGTACCAAGCCTATAAGATTACAAATCCAATATTGTTCATTGTCTAGATAAAATAATCTACTCCTTAAAGATACCACATAAATTTATATTCATTATTCAACAAGTTTTTAACATTAACGAATATGAATAAACAAAAAAATTTCTCTATCTAACTAGAGTACCACAAGAGTTTACATGTATGACCTATAATAACTTCCAATAATCAATCCTACCATACAATCAAATTCAAAGATACATTATGCCAGTTAACTTAATCATTGATTCAACCTCATTCATCAAAGCGTTCTAAAATAAGAAGTCTTCGGAACTAAGTAAAGAGTTTACCAATTAGGAAAAGAATTAATAATCAATAAACGTAAATTCAAAGATCTTCACAATGGAGTTATAAATACAAATTTAGAATTAATATAATGTTTAACTAGTAACAACATAGGTATAATTACAAGATATCATTTACCTGCGGTGAATAAGATATCAAAGTCTAACAAGGAGTTGACAACTGGAATTTTGAATTAGAATTACAAGTATAAGTTTAATAACTCATGTTCTAACAACACATATTCCGCTACTCAACGACAACCAAAGGGTTCTTAACTGAATGGATAGGAGAGTTTGAAACAAAAATTGGGGATAAGGTAAATCGATACACATATAGGTGGGGCGAGCTTGGCAAATGGTAACTAAAACTACCATTCCCAAAACTCGTGCACTTTGGAAAACTTACTCATATCTGGGGAAAGTCTATTAATGTTAAAGGAGATACAATTTAAGACTAAACCAAAAAAAACACAGAATGAAGAACAGAAGTAAACGATATCCAACGATATCGCTTCAACACCAAGAATATCAGATGGATTTTGGGTTCTCTATAACCATCTAGAGGTCAAATAAACTTTAATTTAACTGAGAGGCTAGTGAGATCTGTAATGTATCTAGGCCTTAGATAACACACAACTCTTGTTATTTATGTACAATTACTCAGAGGAGTAAGGAAGAGAACGATATTATTAACTTGATTACGAGGATTATATAACAGAGGAATTATAAATTTAATTCTTTATTTCTCATAAATGCATTATATAATCGGTGATCATAATAAATCAAACTTGGGAATTCAAATTAATACACAATGAAAAGTGCACTCCTAGAAATTCAAATAGTTGTTTAATTTACAATGACCCCTTATCCTTAAATTTCGAAACTGCAAATACATTTTTGAGTGACAACATAAAAATAATACAATTAAATTGACAACGGATCCAAATTATTGGTTTCCAGAAGCCACTAGAGATAGCAATATTAAGGAAGATCGATCCTCAATTAATTAAGAAACAATTAACAAATTCATAATCAGATTCAAAACTTCAATGACCATACAAACATAATTAGAATTGTAATTTTGTTTACAGTGACAACAAAAACTTTAAATTCAATGGAGAAATGACCTTCAAATAAGTCTAATGAAATATTGATTGGAACTACGAATGATTTATATAGAGACCCAATGAATTCAAATTAAAAAAAAAAACTCCCACCCCTAATAGCATACAATGACCATACAATATTTGAATTCTTGAACTGCAATGGAATCACACCTTTCTAGGCATGTCAAATTGGAAGAAAAAGCAATCACAGTCTGTTGCAATGCAATCAGCTAAACCTTGGAATCGTAATAGAGATTCCAACAAAATTTCAAACTCTGAATTTCATTTAAGAATTCAATGATCCAACGATTTAAACTTTTAATCCTTGCAATGACCAATACAATATTCTAGTTTCCATAAATATAACATGATACCCAATAATAGAACTTCTATATTTCGAATTGACATTTGAACTATTGTTTTTAAATACCATATGAATGATGGTTCGAACTGACAACAGAATTTGCAAAACCATTTGAAGTTCACAATTGGAATTGCAATAAAATTTCAGCGATAAACAAATCCTCTAAGAATCGGATCTACCATTAGTTGGTAGTGAACAATAACAACTTGGCTTCAAGAAATTCAAATTAAATGTTGTAGTTTCTTAAACCATTCTAATATACAATTTTATCATACTACAATATAATTCAAAAATAAAATACTAGAACCCATGAAGACTGAAAGTTGATGGTGTCCTTCAAGACTTACACTCCTTCTGTACTCTAGCTTGCTAATCAATGAAAATTCATCGGTATCTCCCAGCCAATGTTATGGGTACTCTTCTTCCCCCTTAGCCCCCTGAGTCATAAAGGGGGCACACAAAATAAACCAAAAAACAATAGCTCCAACTCTTTCCTCGTAAGGAAGAGCTTCCACTCTTTCTCCAAAATTGGTTTCCCAACTCTCACAAGTAAAACAAAGTCCACAATTTTTTGGCAGCATAACACTACCAAGAAAAAGTGAAATCCCTTTCCCTTCTACCACATTTGTTTTATAGAAAAATCCCCAATGACACATGTCCTCATGCACAATTAATTATCTTTTTAATTAATTTAATTGGGATTATTCACCCACACTTGTCACACTCTCTCGAAGTTGCACAAGTAATTACCATTTTTATTTTATTTAAAAAGCCATTTTCCCTCACATTCCCCAATCTATTCCTATTTTTGCTCTTAGTTGTCCCTTTTTGTTCCCCAAATTTTCATTTAATGAGTGTCTCCTAACTATATCTTAGTTATAGTTGGATTATGAGTCTTCTTCTAGTTAGACTAATGGTAGGTTGACTCAATATTTTATTCCATGTGTACTCATATTCTCTCATATTATTATTTCTTCTATTTTCAAAAATCCATTTTATTAATTTCATGCACACATGTGCATTTTTCCAACTTTTAAATTGTATTCCCCTTTTTCCTAGAGTTTGATTATATTCTCAAATCTTTTAACTTATGTCATAATTCATTTAGTCCTTTGTTTAAAGTTAGAATTAGAATTAGGCTTAGAATTTTGTTAGGTTTTATAATTAATAAATTACTAGATACAATCATTTCAATGTTTTCTAGGCCACCTAGATTTATTGACTCAAGTTTTAATTACGCGACGTTCTCTTCATGACACACCTCCATTCTCCAAGGGTGTCACTCGCCTTAGACTAGTTTTGGAAGTTTGTACGACCCTTGGAGTCAACACTCCCTTCTGTCGACCTTGTGAGAGACTAAGGGCTTCTAAGGAATAAGGAATCTGCTTTATTGTGCACCCCTTAGAAATCTTCATGAGTGATTGTCTTAGCCCACCCTCACAACATCGTGGACCCTTCAAACTAGGTAATCGTTAACCTATAGTTCAAGCCACGATGGGAGTGCTAGTAGGTTGTGACATGGACACTGCCACACCTCTCCCTCAAATGTTTGGTTTCTATGCATGGCCCCTTTACTCCTTATGTGATTCAAATTAGCAAGCATCATCAAGCCTGCATCCACTCACAAAAACAATGTCAATAATCCATATATGTAAATCATATTGAAATCAATCATATATCACATGTGCATAAAATGAAATACTCAAACAAGCACAATCCACTCCCTAACTCAATATGGAGTCCTAGGAAGTCCATTAATTCCATCAACATCCATACATTTCATGTGTTCTACACACTCAGGAAAACTAGCCAATATCATCTTCCAATACATATACATCAAAATAACAATAAGTCACAATACATCATCATCATCATGTATAATCCATAATCGAAATGAAATCAATGTACCATAACTGGATCACTTGCACGCAAGTGTCCTCAAAGAATAAGTCAATAAAAGTGTGCTCAGTGGAACAGGATGTTACAGCTAGATATACAAAGCAATTGAGATCTCTTTTTGATTTGTAATTGATGAAATTATGGGTACTAACATAATCAATCAATATTGTTACCTTATTCTTTTTTATGTATCCTTGTATCTTGAGGGTTTGTGGAGTATTGATTCCATCCAATGCATGACAAGATATTTTTGGAGTAATATCTTCTAGATCTGGATCTTTTGATGGTTCTGATTCTTGATTTTCTTCGTCTTCACAGTCTATGTAGAATAATTTCTTATCACCGCATTTATGCCCCATATTGCACTTGCTATCATAGTTGAAACATAGTCCCTTTTCTATTCTTTCATCCATTTGTTGAGGTTTCAACCTTGTCGATTGAGGTATGGTTGTCTTATGAACCAAAAAATAGTCTCTTCTTCCTACGTATGCTCCCATGGTGGACTTGTTTGTAGCCTTATTCTTGGCTTGAATATGATGAGAAAATTGCATAACTTTGGTAATATTTGTAGGATGTCTTAAGAAAATCTCATGTTTAATATCTTCTTTTAATCTATCAATGTAATTTTCCAACAAATTTCCATCACTTATGTCAGCCATCCTTGTGGCCAATACTTGAAATTTTGAATCATAATCTTCAATATCACCTAAGTGCTTGATTCTTGTTAATTTATTGAAGTAGCCATGTTCCCAAAATTTCCCATATTGTTCTTCTAAGTCTCTGGTAAATAAACCCCAAGTATAATGATAAAAGGGTGGCTTCCTTTTAACTATCCATTGATACCATTGATATGGTTTATTTTCAAAGTTCAAGGTAGCTATGTGAATCCGTTGCTTATCATTCATAATATTATGTAGATCAAAATATTGCTATATTTAGTTCACCCAGGAAAATACCTATGTTCCATCAAACTTCCTTAATTCAATCTTGGGAAGGTTCAATCCTTTTGGGATACCATCCATAAGTAACTCCATTATTGGAGTTACCTCCCCCTGGAAATTTTTATTATTGGAAATTTGTTCAACCTAAGCACTACCTTTATTTTCATGATTATCTTCACACACCTTATCAATTTTAGGTAAAATCTCATTTAAGGATTCTATAATCTTCTTTTCCATATGTTCCAAATTCACATCCATATTTAATTCAATTTGTTACATATTTCTTTTCATATTTCATTCATATTTGTTGCATTTTCCCCCTATTTTTAAGGATCTTCTTTCTCATTCGGTAGTAAATCTCTTGGATTTCATCTTGAGTCATGGTCGATCTCTCTGGAGGTTTATTTGGTGAAGTAAATTTTATAGGATCCCTTGTTGGACAACTCAGAGGGGGGGGTTAATTAGTTGTTACCGTGCTTAAATAATTATGCTTATTTTAAACTCTTTATAGAGCACTCAATGACAATCACAATAATGCATGGAAGTAAACAATAGAACATTCAACATCATTCACACATATGAGATACATAGAGATAGATATTTCCTGAGGAAACCCATAAAGGGTAAAAACCTCTTCTTCTTTATATGATAAGTAATCTTTACATTCTCTACATTATCATACATATGAGCTCCAACTCATTGTGAGGCTACAACCTCTGTTTTACAAGCTGCAACTTGTTGAGAGCACCAACTCTCTGTTTTCTCTAGCACCTACTAGAAGGAAGCACCGACTCCCTGGTTTCTCTAGCACCCACTAGAAGGAAGCACCAACTCCCTAAGAGGTCCAACACCAACTAGATGGAAGCACCAATTTCCATTTACACAGGCACCGACCTGTATATCAGAGAACCAATGTTCTCCCTTGCACCACCCTGCCACCCTAGTTTCTCTGGCTGCAACTAGATGGAAGCTACAATTCCCTGCGTTCAAGCACCCACTTGAACCTCTAAGGACAACAGTCCTCCCTAGCACCTCCCAACTACCCTAGTTATAAATATTTTCTACTAA
>JASDQU010010476.1:57445-76135 GCA_032191745.1 Picea mariana | reverse complement strand
ATTGAAATCAATAATATATCACATGTGCGTAAAATGAAATACTCAAATAAGTACAATCCACTCCCTAACTCAATCCAGAGTCCAAGGAAGTCCATTTATGCCATCAACATCCATAACCTGTCATGTGTCCTTCACACTTAGGAAAAATCATCAATACCATCTATCAATACATATACATCAAAATAACAATAAGTCATAATACATCATCATCATCATGTATAATCCATAATCGAAACGAAATCACAATGTACCATAACTGGATTACTTGCACGCAAGTGTCCACAAAGAATAAGTCAATAAAAGTGTGCTCAGTGGAACAGGATGTTACATACACCCCCTCTTATTTTAAACTTCATCCTGAAGATTGTACAATATAGAAATGTAAGTAAAAAAATGTATCTGATGTAGATCTAAATGTCTAATATATCAAACAAATAAGGAAACTATTGACGCATCTCATATGCGTCATCCCAGGTAGCCGAGTATGAACTATAGTTGTCCCACGAGACCTTGACCTAATCAACTATTTGACGTCATAGTTTTCGAATGTGATGGTACATAATTTGGATCGGCTTCGGCATGAGAGAAGCGTTATCTGACACCTGCAAATAACTCATGTCAATCACATGTGATAGATCATAAACATAATGTCACAAAATAGATACATGAAAAACATCATGCATACACCTCAAAGAATCAGGCAAGGCTACTCGATAGACACAATTCCTTTCTTTTCCACAACCTCTAAAGGTCCCACAAACCTAGGAGAGATTTTAGCATCCTTTCCAAACTTGATCGAACTCTTGTGCGGTTTTAACCATAAGAAAACTTTGTTGCCAACTTCATAAATCAGGTCAACACAATGCGCATCAGCATAAATATTATGTTGATCCTGCACTTATTTAATCCTTTGTCTTATTGATTGCATCTTTTCTTCCATTTCTTGGATTACTTTCGGTCCTACCATGACCCTATCCTCAAGTCAATCCCAACTCGACGACATATGACATGGTCACCCGTAAAGAAACTCATACGGTGTCATATTAATCTTGATCTAGTAACTGTTGTTGTATGCAAACTCTACCAATCGAAAGAAGTATTCCCAACATTTATGTTGGTCCATTACATACATACGCAATATATCTTCCAAAATCTGGGTTGTTCTTTATGTTTTTTTGTTTGTCTCTGGGTGATATGTTGTACTAAAATTTAGTTGTGTTCCCAAGGCCTCTTGGAAACTGGTCCAAAATCGTCATGTAAACATCGATCCTCAGTCGAATATGATCCTTCTTGGTACACCATGTAATCTCACAATCTCACTGACAAATAATCTAGCTATGTCTTTCATCTGATATGTTGTACATACTAGAATAAAGTGTGCACTCTTCGTCAAAGTGTCAACTACCAAAAAAATTGAATCATGTCTCCTTACCATCAATGGAAATCCAACGATAAAATCCATCGAAATGACCTCCCATTTCTATTTAAGAATAGTGTGTGGTTGTAACAATCCTGCTAGATGTCTATGTTCATCCTTCACTTGCTGACATTCTAGACATCTCACCACGTAACTAACTATGTTCTCTTTCATTCCTTTCCAGAAGAATAAATCATTAAGGTCTACCTTCATCTTCGTGACTCCTAGATGAGCCATGTAAACTTCTCGATGAGCTTTGATGAGGATCAAACTTCTTGATTCGTCGTTAGGCAATATGTAAATTCTACCGTTAAATATCAACAATCTGTCATTGTCTATTGAATAGCCTTCAAACTTCGGTACCATCATGGTATCTTGTCCAGTATTAGACTTAACTTCATTGTACCAATCATAATCAAATTGTAGAGCTAGAATTTTTTCTCTCAAATTTGTCTTAAGAGGTATTACTGAGAATACGCGTGGCCTCCGACTCAATGCATATGCTACTCTATTCATTGTTCCTTTAATGTAAGTAATCTCAAAGTCGTATTCACTAAGTAATTATGACCAACACCTCTTTCATGCGTTCAAGTAACTCCACATAAATATATGTTGCAATCCACAGTGATATATCTTTAATTCAAATTTTCGTCCAATCAGATAATGTCTCCATACTCTCAAGGAATATAAAATTTCTAATAACTCCAAGTCATGCGTTGAGTAGTTCTCCTCATACTTTCTCAATTTCCTTGAAATGTAAGCGACCACTTGACCGTATTACATCAAAACTCTACCTAAACCTTTCTTGGATGTGTCTGTGCATACCAAGAATTCCTTGTCTATGTCGGGGATCTTCAATATTGGTGTTTTCGTCAACAAATCCTTAAGCTTTTGAAATGCTTCCGCGCATTTCTCTGTCCAAACAAAATTCTTTTTTTTTTCTTTTGCAATTCGTTGATCAGATTTTCTATCTTTGAAAAACCTTTGACTGACCATCGGTAATATCATGCTAAACCCATAAATCTACGTACTTCTTGTAAATTTGTCATAGTTGGTCATTCCATAATAGCCTCAACTTTCGTTGGATCCACAGTGATACCTTCTCCAGATATCATATGTCCCAAATAATGAATCTTTGATTGGTAAAAATAACATTTCGATATATTCCCATACAATTTGTTTTCTCTTAGACACTATAGACCCAATCTCAAGTGTCTGTCATGCTCTTCTTTCGTTCGAGAATAAATTAGTATGTCATTAATAAATACTTGAACAAACTTATCCAAGTATTCATGGAAAACCCCATTCATCAAACTCATGAATACTTTTGGGGAATTCGTCAGTCCAAATGGTAAAATAGTAAACTCATAGTGTTCGAATCTCATCTTAAATGTGGTCTTAGGGATATATTCCTCCTTAAACCGTAATTGATGATATCCCAATCTCAATTCAATCTTTTAAAACATCATTTCTCCCTTCATTTGATTGAATAAATCATCTATTCTTGGAAATGGATACTAGTTCTTGATCATAGCTTTGTTCAATTGATGGTAGTCAATACAAAGTCTCCACGACCCATCCTTCTTTCTAACAAAAATTACTAGCACACCCCACGATGATACACTCGGATGTATAAGTCCTAAATCCAAAAAATCCTTCAATTTCATTTTCAACTCCTAAAATTCCGATGTCAACATCCGGTACGGAGTTCTCGCAATCGATTATGTTCTAGGTTTCAAATCTATTGTAAACGCCTACTCTCTTTCAGGCAGTAATCCTGACAACTCTTCTAGAAATACGTCTGTAAAACTTTTTACTACAGGAAGGTTTTATAATCCTTCTACCTCACCCTTTTCATTTAGAGCTAAGATGGAATATAACTTGCATCCCTTGCGCATACTCTTATGCAATTGTAGGGAAGAAATAAACCTCAAGAACACTCCCTGGTTTCTTTCTACAATCACTCTACTCTGTCCCAAATCATCCGTCAAACTTAAATGTTTTGTCTTGAAGTTAAGTATCACATCATGCAATTCCAACTAGTCCATGCCTATCATGGAGGTTGGCCTTCGTTACAAAATCTCCCAAGTTAATGCTACAATCTATAACCTTTCCTCCAACTTTTTATTTGGTGTCAGATGCCATTTCTATGTATCTGAACTCATCTTGCTTGACTGCCTTTACCTTAATTCTCTTTAGCATTGCACTAGAAATAAATCTCTCTATAGCACATATATATATATAAATACTAAAAGTTTTATCAGTTATCGTACCTGATGTCTCGAGCACAGTGGACTGGTGCTCGACCTGGTGGTTATTCATCACTGCATGTATCCTGTGGGCCTTTCCCAAATCTCCAACAATAGTGGGTCCTAATGATCTAACCGCTCTGGCCTTCTCAATTGGAAATTCTCGTTGGTAATGTGGCTATCTGCATGTCCAGCATCCATTCTTTGGTCCAGTGCTCTTGGTGCCCATAGTAAAATTTGATGGCATATTTGTTCGTATTCCTAGTCTGTTATGTTGAATGTGCCTAAACTATTGCTTCTACTGTGGATGACATTGTTGTTGTTGTGCTTCTCTTTAAGGGGTCCTCTACTTAGGAGTTTTTCATCTCAGTGTTGAGAACATAGGTTTTGGACCTTGACCAATCTTTGGGGAACCGTGGTCATGTTTGACCTCTTTTTGGACTTTGACAGGATGGTCGAAGGCAGAGCGCAAGTCAAAGTGGAGATCACGAGATCTCAACCCCTTTTTAGGGAAGTTTTAGGATTAGGGTTTATGTAACGGATATGGGGATGTTGGCCCATGGGTTTACCCATGTTTAGGCCCTTTTTGTAATGTATAAATAAGTATCTAGGTGATGTATGAAGTAGATCTAAGTGGCTTTGTGCAAGACCTAGCAGGCCTGCGATGCTAAGTGAAAGTGGTGTAAAGTAGTTGGATCTATGTGATTAACTCTATGCATACTGTGTTGAGAACTTGCAGATCTGAGTGCAAGTAATTGTAATAAAGGCTTTGTGCTATAACCTAGCTCGGGGAAGGAGGATCTGGCGAGGTGCATGCAGATCTCCTGTCCTATGCAGAGTAGGATTTTGTGGCTCTATGCATGTAGATGATTGACAGAAGACAATAAAGAGAAGAAGAGTTGGTGGACATAGCCCAAGGATGGAGGTGAACCACGTACATCATGTGTTATGGTTGCTTTGTGCATTATGGTTGTTATATTGTTCTTATGATTTATGCTTGGTGCTTACCTTCATGAATGTTTAGATACATATGATATGATAGCTTAGTGCTTATCCATGTGAATGAATGCTAGATCTGATTTATCTCTATATGCTAAGTTCTTGAATGTGCTATATCTTGGTGAATACTATGTTGCTCTGTAATTAGGGTTTTATCTACGCTGTGAATAAGGGTTAAGTGCTAATGAATGCTAATTGCTAAGTGATTTACTAGGGTACTGTAATCACAGATCTATGTCCAAGCTAGGTTGTAGACATTGGAGTCCTACAACCACCTCTGCCTCTACCTCGAGTGAGACTTCATCTGCTTCACAGGTGTTTCCGAAAGGGCCGGTAGTTAGGGTTTTGTTGGAGCATTGTTGAAGTGTTGAACCCCGGGTTTTCCCCTGTGCCAACAAATGGTTCTGTTACTGGGACCTGAAACTGTGATTGCTAGGAACTGAGGAAAAGAGAAATCTATGTGCATAGATCTGTTGCCCTAATGCGTAGTATTCTACTTGACTTGTGAAGCTCTGTGCTAAGAAAGGAAGTAGATCTGAAGAAAAGAGGTAAGATATTAAAGCTTTGTGCTCTAATAAAATTAAGATAAGTGGAAATTTTTGTTTCGACAGTATGGATCTAGGTATGTTTGATAAATTTTGTCCTAGCCTAAAAACTAGGGCACATCTAGAAGAAAGAAGATTTGATATGAGTATATCTAATAGAAATAATGAAAGATATGGTATTCCTATGCATAGAAAGAATGTTTGGACTAACAAATGGATGCAGGACCCTAGAAAGAATTTTTTGCAGGTTAGTTATTGTGATCCTAGTGCGCAATACAGAAAAGGTTGGGGATCATTTAAGAGAAAGAGAGGATTAACTCTTTGTTACAGTTGCAGAAGACCGAGACATCTTGCTAAAGAATGCCCTGGTAGAAACCCTATTTGTCTTTGTTGTAAAGTTATGGATCATGAAGTTCTGGATTGCCCTAGAATGATTGTTAAGGTTTAAAGGATGAATATGGAACAAGAAAACTATGAGACGGGCCAAGAACCTAAGGATATGATAGAACCCCAGAAAGAATCAGAGGTTGTATTACTATAGATGAAATAAACTTGAATGATCACAGAGATATCAACTTATCATAGGTCTTAAAAGAGAAAAAGTTCATAGAAACAAGAATAGGAGACTTAGACATAAACTATGTTCTGGACAAGGAAACACAGGTGAATATCATGATAGAAAGAACTTGGGAAATTTTGGGAAAGCCTGCTATGATTCCTTCATTTGGAGCAATAGGATTATTTAGAGGAAAGCTAATAACCCTATGTGGAAGACTTACCCAGATATCTATGAGTTCTCATGGAACTTCGACAGAGGAAGAATTTGAGGTCATTAAATTTATTGAGAACAACGCCCCATTTGCTATGTTACTAGGAAAAACTTGGATTGAGAAAGATCAGATCCAAAGAAAACAAGAAGAGGAAGCCCTAGAACAGAAAAAGAAAGAACTAAGAGATTTCATGGCTAGGAGAATAGCGCACTTAATACAATAACAAGAAGTCCAGTCGAAGATAATAAGGACCAAAGGTCTGGACGTCGAAGTTGAAAGAACACAGGAAGACTTAAAACACATGTCCGTACAAGAGAGTAGAGCACCTACCCGAGACAGAGAAGAAGTATTGCCCTTGAACCCTAGGAAATATCATCAACAACGTGAAGTTACTATGCCAAGAGAAGATAAGAATCAGAATGGAAAGAGGAATACCTAGACATAGATCACAGGGAAGAAGGATAGAAAGCTCAGCAAGAAGAAAGCAAAGTTAGAGAAATTACAGGAAGTTCCAGAGAAGACTTCGCAGAAGGAAGGTCTCCATAATTTGAACTTCGCCGGAATATCAGAACAACTTAGATTGGCTCTTCGCCATGGCGGAGCGATATAACCGTTGAATTCATCCCTACTATTAGACCGATGCTCCAGAACGGATAGAAACGTAGTTACGACTGGAAAGCTCACCATTTGACCATTGGGACCACACCATAATAGATGGAACTGCATTGATTAAGGCTTTTCGACCCGTTAGAAGAAACCGTTACAACGTTTCCTACTTATCTCGTCGCACTTTGTATCAAGAACACTTTTGCAAACAGTGATTCTTTGAGCCCATAGAGAGCTGACTATTATCCCGTTGTGTTTATTGAGACTTCGCCACATGTTCTATTTCATTAAGTGTTTGTTCATCGACCTGATATATCCGATCTTGAGTGTGCATGTCGGACAAACTCAGCGTAGTAGAAAAGTCAGTAGAGGAAATCCTAATCGATCTAATGGCTGAAAAGGTGATGTCTATTGGAATTCAAGCTTCATCAATGCAAAGAGTGCAAGCCTCCTCATCAACTGCTCGTGGATATGGACCATCCTGAGCTGAGATCGAGAAAAGGACCAAGCATCACAATGACTTGGCCAATGCGAAGCTAATCCCATCAATATTGCCCAACTACATCCCGCCTCTGGTCGGCGTAGTGAATCATGATAGTGTCCCAAGGGACTTCGACTACATGTTGATTATTGTGTACCTCCCGAAGGGGATACGCACAGTCAAACCATAGCTGGATAAGATTCTGATGTTGAAGATTAGCGACTTCAACTTGGGAGATCACAAGAACTACAACATGCTCGCACATCATAAGTATTTGACCAGGAAAAAGGGGAAGAAGTCGAATATCATCCCCCAACCATGGACCATGGACAACACGAGGTCCACCATCATGAACGTAACTAAGATACCCCACTTTGGAAGGAACCAGAAGGTTAACGCGTGTGTTAAGATCCTACTATCATACTTCCATGGTGGTTATCTATGGCTCGACAGATGCATCACAGTCGATCCGGTGTTGATCCATCGGATCACTAGATTAAGCATGAAAGGACCAGACCCACAAGAATTTTACCCAGGGAAGGTTGCAGATCGCACCCTGGCATAGAAAATCAAAGATACCTATGGCGATGTAGAAAAGGGGAAGCGAGGATACAAGGAAGCCTCCATCCAGAATGGCGTAGTGTGCCTAGCCTATGAGTTGATCGTTGGTAAGCTAGTAAGGAAGAAAAGACCCACACAGGTCACAGGGTTCATTGTTGACCTCGAAGGAAAATGCATGGAAGGGATACAAATGAATTGGGCAATCTACCTCATCAACTAGTTAGAGCAGGACTATTATGAAGCTTAGGATTGGGGCTACGAGTTCCACTTCAATTGGTTGCTAATCCTCATCGCATTCATTTCTTGGGAGATGTCAGAAGATGTGACCTTCCCTGAAATTGAGCCATCTAAACCCTTAGCCGCGAAATTCACCACGCTCTAGTATTTGAGTTATATGGCGAAACAATGGCAGTCAAGCGTGGTGTTCCACACCTATTACCTATAGTTGAATAGGGCTATTGATCATTTCCCTCGTATGATGTCGAACACCCTAGACAGGTTGATTCCATTTGTGAAGTTCCATGTAGATAGACATTTTATTTATATCTTTGTGCACGGAGATGAACACAAAGAAGTACTGCAGAGTTATTATAAACTTACAAAAGAAAACATAGAAGAAATAAATAAGGAATGGCCTGTAGAGCTCCTTATCCCTGTTGACCCAGCAGAACTGTCTGACCCCGACCTAATCGAAATCCCTGTGATCACTTGCGAAGAGTATGATGCACCTGGAAGTAGCAGAAGGAAGAAGAAGGAAGAAATACAAGAACTGAACAACGCATCAGAAGAGACTGCTTCAGATTCACCTAGGGGAGGAGGTGATGACGAAGTGGACAAAGAAGAGGATGATGGAGAAGAGGACAAGCAGAAGCAAGGTGAAGTAACACCACCTAGAGATCCCATTAATGAGGCTAAACCATCCAACAAAATAAATGTTTCCCCCAGAAAACCTACATTGTGGAAGAAGTCCAAAGCTAGTAAACCACAGATGCAGATTGTGCTCACAATGGACGAAATCAACCTAATCTTCATTGTTGTATCAGATACCTCAGAAGATATTCTACAACGCAATGAAGCAAAACAGGAAACCATGTATGAAAGGATTGAAGAAGAGCTGTGAGGGGTACAACAGGCCCTTCACTCCAGCTGTGCAATGTCCACTGCGCCCCCACCATCAGAAGAAATAGAGTCAGGAGATGAGCCTACCCAACTCCACAGAATAGTCGATGCAACTGAAGCTCGCCTTCGTTGCGTGCAAGAAGAAAAATAAAAGACCACAGAGGCCCTAAAGAAAGCTAAGGAGGAAGCTATAGAGCAATGCAGGGGGGCGCAATAGGAGAAAGACGACCTCCAAGTGAAGCTTGTAGAAGATAGAGCACAAATCCAGCAAGAGAAATAGCAGCTGCTCGCGGAGCAGGGTGAAGTTAAAGAAGCAGTCAATAGAGCACTTCGCTCTATGACTGGCTTAGATCAAAGGGAGGAAGACCCAATAGAGAATCAAGTAGTGAAGCTTGTTGAATCCATCCAACAACTTCAACAGAAAATAGCATATCTAGAGCTACAAATAGTGCCAAGCACTCCGCAAGACGTGCAAGACCAAAAAGAAGAAACTGCCCAGAGCGTAGTTGATAGAATCAAAGCATTAGCATTGGAATGTAAACAGCTTAGAAATCAAAGTGCACAGACTTATGAGCGACTTACAGAGGACCCTGAACTAAAGACACTGGAGTCATAGCTCCAGGAGGCAAAGAAGCAAGCAACAATAGTACAAGTGCAGTTGAATCCTCTGTTAGTAGTTGAGAGAATGAAAAGGTCCCAGGAACAATGCACTGTTCAACAGCAAGTCCATGCCATACAGAGCAAAGTCATGGAAGTGACTTAGAATCTCCATCCAGTTCAGGATGCAGCTTGCCTACATTTTGAGGATATTGAAGGATGAGGAGTAGAACTAGAACAAGTAGTCACCACAGTCGAACAACGCTTGGAAGGACCTGTGAACGAGGCATTTATTCAAGAGTTCACTGAGCAGGAGGCCCTAGCGAAGCAGCATGTCGAATCAGCTCGAGCCAAGCTTGAGGCGTTTGAGGTGGAGCTACTGAGATCAGAGTGACTCAGGACAAGTCACAGGTGAGTGTTGGGGGCATGTTGTCCCTTTAACAAGTTTTGGGGAACCTTGGTCATGTTTGACCTCTTTTTGGACTTCGACAGGTTGTTTGAAGGTAGAGCACAAGTCGAAGCAGATATCATGATATATTGGCCCCTTTTTAGGGTAGTTTTAAGATTAGGGTTTATGTAACAGATATGGGGATGTCATCCCATGGTTTTACCCATGTTTAGGCACTTTTTGTAATGTATAAATAAGTAGCTAGGTGATGTATGAAGTAGATCTAAGTGGCTTTGTGCAAGACCTAGTGGTCCTGCGATGCTAAGTGCAAGTGGTGTAAAGTAGTTGGATCTGTGTGATTAGCTCTGTGCATACTGTGTTGAGAACTTCCAAAACTGAGTGTAATTAATTGTAAGAAAGGCTTTGTGCTATAACCTAGCTCAGGGAAGGAGGATCTGGCGAGGTGCGCGCAGATCTCCTGTCCTATGTAGAGTAGGATTTTGTGGCTCTGTGCATGTAGTTGATTGACAGAAGACAATAAAGAGAAGAACAGTTGGTGGACGTAGCCCCAGGCTAGGGGTGAACCACGTATATCTTGTTTTATGGTTTCTTTGTGCATTATGGTTGTTATATTGTTCATATGATTTATGCTTGGTGCTTACCTTCATGAATGTTTAGATACATCTGATATGATATCTTAGTGCTTAGCCATGTGAATGAATGCTAGATCTGATTTATCTCTATATGCTAAGTGCTTGAATGGTGAATACGACGTTGCTCTGTAATTAGGGTTTTATCTGTGCTGTGAATAAGGGTTAAGTGTTAATGAATGATAACTGCTATGTTCTTTGCTAGGGTATTGTACTCACATATCTATGTCCCAGCTAGGTTGTAGACACTGGATTCCTACAACCACCCCTACCTCTACCTCGGGTGAGACTTCATCTTCTTCGCAAGTGTTGCCGAAAGGGCCGGTAGTTAGGGTTTTTTTGGTGCAATGTTGAAGCGTTGAACCCTGGGTCTTCCCCTGTGCCAACAATAGGTCCTCTGGGTGCATCACGTTGCCCAGATGTTTGTTTGGCTGGTGTTTGATGTTGTTGTGCTCCTGGTGTCATTTTTCCAGTAGGTCTAGAAGGAGTCCTACTTTGACCCCCACTGTTTAGTTCTTCATCAACTATGAGGGCCTTTTGAACTGCATCATGCAATGTTTGAGGCATTAGGATCCTCACATGCGCATGAATGTTGAAGTTAAGGTTGAAAAAAAACTTGTTGACCTTTAAGTTCTCTTTGTTTAGATGTGGAGCATACCTAATTAGCTCCATGAACCTGGCCTCGTACTTCGGCATCATCTGACCACTCTGTCGCAAGGCATTGAACTCATTAAGTTGACACTCAATGAATTCGTCCAACAAGTACCTCTCTCGAAATTGTTCCTCAAACAATTCCCATGACACATCTTCAATTACCATGTTTAGTTGAGGTAGGAGTGTCTTCCACCAAAGTAGAGCATTCCCTTTCAGTTGGAATACTGTCATGCAGACCTTCATGTTGGAGGTGTAATCACGAAGTGCGAAGCACATCACCATGTTCTCCAACCATGCCTCAGCAACTAAGTCGTTTGTGGCACCCCAGAACTCAAGAAATTTCACCTTCTCTAGTTCTTTGTGTATGCTACTACTACCTGTTGGAGCACATTGTGAACCCTCATTGGGCACAGACAATTTTCCCTCGTCTCCATCCAGGTGATTGATTAACACCTCTGACATCCTCTGGAAGGATCTCATCATATTTACCACATCTCCCACAACAACCTACTCCTGCTCAGTAGTTTGTTCATCTCCCTAGGGGTTATATCCCTCGGGTGTGTATACTATAGAAGGTGTCACACCTCTTCCTCCAGCACCATGACATCTACTTCCCTTGCATCCTCTAACCATGATTACCTACATGGAAAATTTCAAATTAATTAGTGATACATCTTTATGATTTAGTTAACACGGTGGAATGTGTAACGGTCTAATGTTGCAGGGTTGAACCCGCTCTGATACCATATGTGATGACCCCTTTGTTATGAAATCAATGTAAGTGAGTACAGTAGTGGTAATTTTTTTTTGAAACATCAACAGTTTGAACAGGTGATATGCGACAATAACATACATCAATGTTTACACATTCTATTATCATCTACATCATTACACAACAAGAATCAAATACAATATCATGATACTAATAGATCTATTATACCACATCATGATAACAAATATGTCTATCCTCCCAACCTACCATGCAAGGTTAGGACCTCCAAGACACATAATCAATGCTCAAGTCCAGGATTCATCTAATTGATTTTTACCATTTAAGGTCTCAGAACTGGAAACTGTTCTAAAGAACATGGAGATATATATTCCCATAACCAAATCAAATCTAGAATCAGGACTAAAGTAACAGTAAGAATATTGATCATAAAGCAAATCAAACATTCAAGTACTCATTATTTTAGACAAGGTTTCCTTCCTTAAAGGATTACAAACAACATTAATTACCCATCATCTAGATAAGATGCCTTCTCTTCATGAATACCATCATATAATTAATATTCACCAGTAATAAATGTCTTCCTGAGAGGTAACATTAATTATTCACTACCTAAACAAAAGTACCAACCCTATAAGATTACAAATCCAATATTGTTCACTATCTAGATAAAATAATCTACTCCTTAAAGATACCACATAAATTTATATTCATTATTCAACAATTTTGTAACATTAACGAATATGAATAAACAACAATTTTTCCCTACCTAACTAGAGTACCACAAGAGTTTACATGTATGACCTATAATAACTTCCAATAATCAATCCTACCATACGATCAAATTCGAAGATAAATTATGCCAGTTAACGTAATCATTGGTTCAACCTCATTCATCAAAGTGTTCTAAAATAAGGAGTCTTCAGAACTAAGTAAAGAGTTTACCAATTAGGCAAAGAATTAATAATCAATAAACGTAAATTCAAAGATCTTCACAATGGAGTTATAAATACAAATTTAGAATTAATATAATGTTTATCTAGTAAAAAGATAGATATAATTACAAGATATCATTTACCTGTAGTGAATAAGATATCAAAGTCTAACAAGGAGTTGACAATTGGAGTTTTGAATTAGAATTACAAGCATAAGTTTAATACCTCGCGTTCTAACAACACATATTCTGCTACTCAACGACGACCAAAGGGTTCTTAACCGAATGGATAGGAGAGTTCGAAACACAGATTGGGGATAAGGTAAATCGATACACGTATAGGTGGGGCGAGCTTGGCAAATGGTAACTGAAACTACCATTCCCAAAACTCGTGCACTTTGGAAAACTTACTCATATCTGGGGAAAGTCTATCAATGTTAAAGGAGATACAATTTAAGACTAAACCAAAAAAAACACAGAACGAAGAACAGAAGTAAACAATATCCAACGATATCACTTCAACACCAGGAATATCAGATGGATTTTGGGTTCGCTATAACCATCTGGAGGTCAAATAAACTTTAATTTAACTGAGAGGCTAGTGAGATATGTAATTTATCTAGGCCTTAGATAACACACAACTCTTGTTATTTATGTACAATTACTCACAGGAGTAAGGGAGAGAACGATATTATTAACTTGATTAAGAGGATTATATAACAGGGGAATTATAACTTTAATTCTTTAATTCTCATAAATGCATTATATAATCGGTGATCATAATAAATCAAACTCGGGAATTCAAATTAATACACAACGAAAAGTGCACTTCTAGAAATTCAAATAGTTGTTTAATTTACAATGACCCCTTATCCTTAAATTTTGAAATTGCAAATACATTTTTGAGTGACAACATAAAAATAATACAATTAAATTGACAACGGATCCAAATTATTGGTTTCTAGAAGCCACTAGAGAGATAGCGATATTAAGGAAGATCGATCCTCAATTAATTAAGAAGCAATCAAAAATTCCATAATCAGATTCAAAACTTCAACAACCATACAAACATAATCAGAATTGTAAATTTGTTTACAGTGACAACAAAAACTTTAAATTCAGTGGAGAAATGACCTTCAAATAAGTCTAATGAAATATTGATTGGAACTACGAATGATTTATACAGAGATCCAATGAATTAAAATTAAAAAAAAAACTCCCACCCATAATAACATACAATGACCATACAATATTTGAATTCCTGAACTGCAATGGAATCACACCCTTCTAGGCATGTCAAATTGGAAGAAAAAGCAATCACAGTCTGTTGCAATGCAATCAACTAAACTTTGGAATCGTAATAGAGATTCCAACAAAATTTCAGACTCTGAATTTCATTTAAGAATTCAACGATCCAACGATTTGAACTTTTAATCTTGGCAATGACCAATACAATATTCTAGTTTCTATAAATATAACATGATACCCAATAATATAACTTCTATATTTCAAATCGACTTTTGAACTATTGTTTTTAAATACCATACGAATGATGGTTCGAACTGACAATAGAATTTGCAAAACCATTTGAAGTTCACAATTGGAATTGCAATAAAATTTCAGCGATAAACAAATCCTCTAAGAATCAGATCTACCATTAGTTGGTAGCAAACAATAACAATTTGGCTTCAAGAAATTCAAATTAAATGTTGTAGCTACTTAAACCATTCTAATATACAATTTTATCATACTACAATATAATTCAAAAATAAAATATTGAAACCCATGAAGACTGAAAGTGGATGGTGTCCTTCAAGACTTACACTCCTTCTGCACTCTAGCTTGATAATCACCGAAACTTCATCGGTACCTCCCGGCCAATGCTATGGGTAATCTTCTTCCCCCTTAGCCCCATGAGTCATAAAGGGGCCACACACAAGAAACCAAAAAACAATAGCTCCAACTCTTGCCTCATAAGGAAGAGCTTCCACTCTTTCTCCAAACTTGCTTTCCCAACTCTCACAAGTAAAACAAAGTCCACAAATTTTTGGCAGTATAACACTACCAAGAAAAAGTGAGATCCCTTTCCCTTCTACCACATTTTTTTTATAGAAAAATCCCCAATGACGCATGTCCTCACGCACAATTAATTATATTTTTAATTAATGTAATTGGGATTATTCACCCACACTTGTCACACTCTCCCGAAGTTGCACAAGTAATTACCATTTTTATTTTACTTAAAAATCCATTTTCCCTCACATTCCCCAATCTATTCCTATTTTCGCTCTTAGTTGTCCCTTTGTTCCCCAAATTTTCATTTAATGAGTGTCTCCTAACTATATCTTAATTATAGTTGGATTATGAGTCTTCTTCTAGTTAGACTGATGATAGGTTGACTCAATATTTTATTCCCTGTGTACTCATATTCTCTCATATTATTATTTCTTCTATTTTCAAAAATCCATTTTGTTAATTTCATGCACACATGTGCATTTTTCCAACTTTTAAATTTTATTCCCCTTTTTCCTAGAGTTTGATTATATTCTCAAATCTTTTAACTTATGTCATAATTCATTTAGTCTTTTGTTTAAAGTTAGAATTAGAATTAGGCTTAGAATTTTGTTAGGTTTTATAATTAATAATTTACTAGATCCAATCATTTCAATGTTTTCTAGGCCACCTAGATTTATTGACTCAAGTTTTAATTACGCGACGTTCCCTTTATGACACACCTCCATTCTCCAAGGGTGTCAGTCGACTTAGATTGGTTTTGGAAGTTTGTATGACCCTTGGATTCAACACTCCATTCTGTCGACCTTGTGAGAGACTAAGGGCTTCTAAGGAATAAGGACTCTGCTTTATTGCGCACCCCTTAGAAACCTTCATGAGTGATTGTCTCAACTCACCCTCACGACATCATGGACCCTTCAAACTAGGTAATCGTTAACCTATAGTTCAGGCCACGATGAGAGTGCTAGTAGGTTGTGACATGGACATTGCCACAGCTCTCCCTCAAATGTTTGGTTTTTGTGCATGGCCCCTTTACTTCTTATGTGATTCAGATTAGCAAGCATCATCAAGCCTGCATCCACTCACAAAAACAATGTCAATAATCCATATATGTAAATCATATTGAAATCAATCATATATCACATGTGCATAAAATGAAATACTCAAACAAATACAATCCACTCCCTAACTCAATTTGGAGTCCTAGGAAGTCCATTGATTCCATCAACATCCATAACATTTCATGTGTCCTACACACTCGGGAAAACTAGTCAATATCATCTTCCAATACATATACATCAAAATAACAATAAGTCACAATACATCATCATCATCATGTATAATCCATAATCGAAACGAAATCAATGTACCATAACTGGATCACTTGCATGCAAGTGTCCTCAAAGAATAAGTCAATAAAAGTGTGCTCAGTGGAACATGATGATGCAGGAGCATCGACAACTCATCAAGTGAGCCAACGCGGAGCGGAGAACAGCTGGACAGCGCCAGCACCAAATTTTTGAAACACCTTGATATTTGTTGTGCCAAACATAAATGTGTGAAATTAATGAAGCGCACTTGTACATTGTAATGGACCTTGAGCAGATAAGCTCATGCCCTTAGGTAGATGAGGCATTTAAGATAGTTAATGTAAAGTAGATAGAACATTTAATTCTAGATTTGATAGCCTAAGAACTTGAGAGGGAAACAGGATATAGACACTCTCCTTTGTACATTGTAACATTATCATTGAGAACATTCAGGAGAACAGAGAAGAGAAGTGTATGAAGAACCTCCATGTACAAATATTGAATTAATAGAAAGCTTTGATTCAATTTCATGGTTGTGTTATTCTCTGTGTATTGATGATATTATGCTCATGAATGTTTACTTTTTGTCATCCACTTGCTTTTATATGTTGTGTATGTGATTTCATGGTTGAAGTGAAGTCTGGGAGGACAAGGAGTTAGTTTCAATTGTTTCTCTATCTTGAATCAGAGAATTCCTACAAGGAGGGCAGTTGAATTTGTCCGTAAGGAGTGCGTGACTGCAGGGTTCAAGTAAAGAGAACTTTTGGTTCTAGGCTCTCAGAAGTGCAGAGTTGACAATAGAGATGTGCAAGGCATGCACATGCTAGACGAAGACTCAGAGTTGCGATTCTGAGGAAAGGGGATTGAAGTAATTCTGTTGCAGGAGTGCGCATGATCAAAGACTTCAACAAAGCAGTTGTTGAAGGTTTGCCACAAGGAGTGCGTGCAAGAAATTCTTCCTGAGGGAATTGAAGTCATCGAAGCTCATGAGGAGTATGCCTTCGAATTCGTTGAAGGATTTCACAAAAGAGGTTGCGCATCGAAGCATTCAAGCAAGTGCTAAAACTTTGTGTGCAGTGTGACGAGTCCCGTGGAGGAGCATCCCGTCATTTTGGGGATTTCATCGGGAAGGACAGACAGTCGAACGTCTCCAAGGAGATTTTGTGAAGGTTGGTGGGTTATTGGATCGTTTAAAGTTGCAGGAGGTTGCAGTGCAGAAGCGCGGAGAAAGGTTTGAAGCTCAGAAGGACGGGAGACGTCGATCGGGATCACGAGGAGCATGGATTCTATTCGCGGATCAGCATATTGGGAGTACATGAGGTAAGACTCCAACCTTACATAATAGAAGTCGCAAGAGTTGTGAGGTGCGACATTCTGATGGCGACGTAAGCCGTGTGGGACCGCAAGAGTGAGCGGAAGACAGGTGGCCGAGATTGGGAAATCTCGCGAGTTCGGGGATCATGAGTTGAAAGCCCAAATATTTGAAGGATCAAGTCGCGAGGTGCGAGGGTCCGAAGGTGAAAGAGGAGAATCTCGGAACATTGGAACTTGGAAGTTGGAGGACCGAGTGCTGGGAGTCGCGAGCGGCGAAGTCGCAATAGTGCGAGGCTGCGATAAAGTGGAAGTCCCAAGGAAGCGGGAGAAGATCGGGGCATCGGGTCTCAGGGATCTGAGGGGTTTAATGCTCAACTTCTAAGTCGCGAAGTCGCGAGCGCCAATCCTCCGAAGCAAGAAGTGAGGTTCGCGCGAAGGTATAACCTGTGGGGTGCAGACTTCCCGATAGGGAAGTAGAAGAACCGTTGATTTCTTCAGGTCGAGGGTAAGAGAAGGTCCTGGTGATCGTGGACGTGCGTGTCAGGAGGCGTCTGCGTCAAAGTGGTATCAGAGCAGGAATATCTTTGTTTTCTGTAGCAGAGAAGGAGAAAATAATTCACCATGCCACCCAGAAGAGAAAGATAGTCACCAGATCCCGAAGACAGGGAGGTACGAAGAAGAGGTAGGCCAACAGGAAATCAAGAGATGGAGTGGCAGATGAGAGATCTACGAGAAAGGCTTGAGGAGATGGAGACAACACAAAGACACGGAGTTGGTGTTGGGGATCTTAGTGATTCCGATGTGGAATAAGAAGCTGGACATGAAGCAGAAGTCACAGCAAAGGATGCATCAACCGAGTGGTTGATCAAATCCATTGCCAGAATGAGTTCAAAGACCAAAATGGATATTCCAGTCTATGAAGGGAGTCTGGATGCAGAAGAGCTATTGGACTGGATCAGGGCTCTTGACACCTACTTAGATTATGAGGATATCAAAGAGGATAAAAAGGTAAGGCATGTTGTCACGAAGTTGAAGGGACATGCAGCATTATGGTGGGACGAGCTACAGGCAGATAGACGTTCCAAAGGCAAATAGAAAATTAAAAGCTGGGACCAGATGATTGCTAAGATGAAAGAAAAGTTCATTCCGAGAGACTACCAGATAAATCTGTCCAGGAGAATGCAGAACCTGAGGCAGAAGCTGATGACAGTATAAGAATATACTGAAGAGTTCTATCGACTCAACATCAGAGCAGGTCATCGGGAGAGCGATGATGAGAAGGTTGCTAGATACCTGAATGGTCTAAGATATGACATTCAGGATGAATTAAGTATGACAACTATCAGAATTGTT
>JASDQU010010476.1:14948-41527 GCA_032191745.1 Picea mariana | reverse complement strand
TTTCTAGTAAATCCATTAGGGATGTTTCTAATGAGTCCTTAAAAGTCGATAAGATAAATAAGTGAAAATCACTAATTAAAAGGAAAACAAAAAGTATTATTAAATAGAAAGCAAGGGAAACTTTTGCACCTATCTAAACTTGATCCTAAGAAGTTTTGGAGGCAAATTATGATTCATAAAACTAAAGAAAATAACATGATTCACTTGAAGGAATGGAATTCCTACCTTAATTTGTTTTATGAATCCCCTAATGCTATGGACACCATTACCAATGTTCCTACAAAGAATGAGGTATTTTCTAAGGAGGTCATAGAGTTTCGGGTTAAGTGGCTCGTAAATGGGAAAGCTAAGGACATTTAAGGCTACCAAATTGAAATATTTAAAATCAGAGGACATATTCTCATCCCTCACATACACAAGCTCTTCAATTTAGAAGTGAAGCATGGCTTCCCTAAACCATGGATGCAAAGCCTCATTATACCTATTTTTAAAAGAGGGGATAAAAACGTTACCTCTAATTATAGGACCATTATGATTAGCCTCATTTTAGCCAAGATATGTAGAAATATTTCAGAAAAGAAGATTAGTCTATGGATAGAAATCCATGGAAAAAGAGCTAAAGGTCAGGCTGTGTTTATGAGACATCATTCAAATGTAGACCACCTCGTTGCTCTTAGGATCATTGCAGAGGAGTGCCATGATAATTAAACTGATCTCTTGTGCTGTTTAGTTGAATTTAGAAAATATTTTGACATAGTACCTAGGACAAGCCTTTGGAATAGGATGGAAGAGATCAAGGTTCCTTTCAAGTTGAGAGCTGTTGCGACAAGGTTGTATGAGAATGTTATTTCCAATTTTAGAAACACTAAGGGATGGTCAGAAGAAATTAATTGCAATATTAGAGTCAAACAAGGTTGTCCCTTCTCACCTACCTTTTTTGGCATATACATTGACAAGTTAGAAGAGTGTTTGGAAGAAGCAGGGTGTGTCGTCTCAACTCTTTATGCTGATGATATTTTTCTTATGGTGATGAGTCCCTATGGTATTGTCATGCAACTAAGAATCCTCCAAGATTTATGCTCCAGTATGAGTATCACTATTAATATAGACAAAACGAAAGTCAAGATTATTAAATCCAAAAAGATCACCTACAATACTTTCGTATATGACAACAACAACTTGGAGGAAGTGTCTTCATACAAATATCTCATAATAGATATTCATCACAAGCTCAAGTGGAATTATAACATTGAGAAAAGGATAAATGGAGGGTGGAAAACTTATTATGGGCTTGAAAACAATTTTAAATTAGCAGATCTTTGGATATGGGATAAAAAAAACTCCTCTTTGAAACTATCATGACTCTGGTTATTTTATATTGATGTGAGGTTTGGGGATGTAGTATCTCTAGAGAGTTGTGGAGAAAGATAGAATAGTTCTAAAAGAATTTTATAACCTATGATCTAAAAAATAAAGGAAATACACCCTATCCCATCCTCCTCATCAATGCATGCCTTTCCCCCATTAAGGGCATGACTATGACTAGGTATCTAATGTATAAGAACAAGTTAAACAACATGGAAGACAATAGTCTTCCTAAAATTGCTTCAAACTCTAGCCAAAACCACCATCGGTAGAAGCGGGGATGGCATAAGGATTCCCAGTCTCGGCTAAACCATTGGGGAATAAAGGAAGAGATCATATTGAAGAATAAGGATAATATCAAAAATATTATTCCAATACAATTTAAGGAGACAATTGTTGTGTGGTAAAGAGTTAGAGGGGAAAAATAAATTAAAATATTATAAGGAGGTGATCAACCCTAATCTAGAAGATCAAAAGTATCTCTCTCTCTTGACTAGTGTACATAAGAAAATAAACATTTTTAAAATAAGAAAAAATTCTCATGAGCTTAATAGTGAAATTGGGCGTTGGTTAATTTGTGGTTGAAGATGAAAATCACTTTCTCTTAGAGTGTCCAACATACACCCAATTTACCTTCTTAACATTATGGTGATCCGAGAACACTTTTCTTAAAGCCTTTCAGGGTTTACCTTCTTAACTTTTTTACTCAACAAAACTATGGTGATCTTGGAGCACTTCTCTTAATGTTTTTCGAGCACATACATAAAATTCTAAATTTTTCCAAGTAATCTCTTACCTTCTTAAGGACTAAATTCCATCTCAATAAAGATTAATCACCATCATCACCACCACCACCATATTAATTATAAGTTAACTATATTAAATTAAATTTATTATAATTTTTTTTAGAATATATTTTTTCAAACTTACAATGTGATGATTTATTAAAATAATAAGCATTTTTTTTAAGGATTCTACAATGTTTAAAAATGTGATTTAAAAATTTGTTTGTATGTGTTTTTAATTATTTATTTGATTAATTTTTAAAATAAAGAACGTTTAATAACTTAAATTATTATTTAAGTTTAAAGTTTAATTATTTTTTTGGGATATATATATAAAATACAAAAATTGTTATATTCAAAATTGTTTCATGTTTGAAAAAAAGAAAACTAGGTCTTAGATAACAATTAAGCTTCTACAACTAGATGTCTAAGAGAGTCTTATAAGCCTATAAATTCCTAAAGACCATATGCATATCATTTCTATACTGAAAAATATAAAAAGAGAAGCAATAATCCGAAAACAACAACATCCATCAAATTTAATTGGGAGGTGGCTTGGTTGGGCTCGCATGGTTGAAGTTCTCATGTACCTTGGCCATGCCTTTGGTATCATTGTCCATATCTTCCTCAAGAAAAATTGGGTTGGAGTTGGTGCCTAGAGAGCTTAGGGTGCCTACTACCTTGACATAGTCCTTCTCATTGTCATGATTACAATCAATGATTATGAAGCTGATTCCAAATGCAACTCTGCATAAAATGGTGAATTAACTCCCAATCGTTTGAGCCTATCCACCATTTTATCCTTTTTGACTTGATTGACTTGAGTATCCTTCATTGTGGCTCTAAAAAAATTTAGTATCTTTGGACCTGGAAAAACCCACGTCAGAAACCCAGTCATGAAATTCCTTCTTAATTTGGTGTTTTGAGGTCCCTGAGCACATTTTCCTTAGCTCGTTCACATACATGTTGATCTTTTGCTGCATTTTCGATGGGGTGCTCATATGAAAGAGCTTTCTAAATTTCTTTGTGACCCATTTATACCCTTATGGTGTGGGAATGACTGTGTATCTTCTTGGATGGAGGAGGCTTGGGATTGCCTCTCCTTCTAAGCTAGGGATCGAAAGGAGAGAGGAGAAACCATAGAGAACTCAGCACTTCTTGAAAACTAGGAAACTATATCTGGGTGTAAGGAAAACCCACCCAAAAGACCACACAATATGACAAGAAAATCCGCTCGGCAGAAGGACCGAGCAGAAGTCCATAGATACCTAACCTATCAACAAAGGGACAACTTACCTTGGTCAACTCAGAGATCATGATCTTCCTTGTATGCATAATGAACATTGCCTTATATAATGAATAACTAAAAGCGTGAGTACTTACCATCATAAGTAGAACAATGTCAAAATGTTGAAGACCCTTTCCACCTTCCATTACAATCACCATTAAACTCACACCAATCTCACATACCATGCAATGACCTTATTCATCCTGGTTCGTACCATCCCATAAGTCGTGTGAAGGCTAGTGGGACAACTGTCTAGCCTCTCCCTTCTCAAGTGGTAGAGGCATGAGGGTCTAAGTTAATTAATATTAAGTTTATATTAATAGGTTTATTTTTAATAATAAAATTACTTTTAAATTGTAACAACATTTTTTAATAATGTTTTTAATAATGTTATAATGGGGCACGATAATCTAAGTTAATTAATATTAAGTTTATATTAATATGTTTATTTTTAATAATAAAATTACTTTTAAATTGCAACAATTTTTTTTTTAATAATGTTATAATGTGATGGATTATATTATAACAATGTAATAATATCATTTAAATTTATTTATTTATTAAAGATAATTTAATTATAATATTAAAATGATAAACTTAATTTTAAATTATAACAATATTTGGTTTTAATAATATGATAATATGTTATATAAAAGTTTTCTAATGTTTTTTTATTGATAATAAATTGATAAAGTTAACTTTTAAACTAATTATAATAACTTTATTTTCAAATATAAAATAATAATGAAATGTGATACAACTAATTTTATAATTTTATATTAATGTATATACAACACTATTGTGAATTTTCCATTTTTTTTAAAATAATTTTGTTTTAAATTTATTTTGATTTTTTTGTTTAAGGAAAGAGCTAGCAACAATTACATAGAAAATATTCCAAATCCTATTCTAAAACTAAGAATATAGTTATAATATATCTATCATGATATTAATTTTTTTATTATTATTATAGGAATTTCAAGTTAATATCCACTTAGGGAGGTGCATTGTTTTGAGCTTCATGACCCTCATCTGAATGAGGGGACCCTATTTCTTCCACCTCCATGTGATTGTGATTTCGACCTACTGTTTCATCTTCCCTAAAATATACTTACAATGAGTTCTCGCAGTCATAATTATTGGAGGTGATAGAGAGAGAATCCAAATGATGAAGGATAACTAGAGAGTGGATCCCATGGCATTCAAGTTCTAGAGATTCTATTTGTTGTTTCTCGAGGAGAAGAAGATTCATTATTTTGGTAGCATTCATGATATTGTCTTGCTTTAGTTCTATGATTTTCGAGAAGATGTGCATGAGAGCACCGTTGTTAGCCTGTGTAATTTCTTTATGTCAGTAAAGAATTTTACAAACTTCCTTCCAATATGGGTTTTCCATGTCTATCTCAAATAGAATTTTCACAATACAACTTAAATAGAAACCAAGCCAAACAATCCCCATGCAACAATTACCGATTCCAATTTTATAGAAAACTGGCATAAATAGAGGAATGCTATTTTGGCTATACTAGTCTAAGTCACAAAAAGCAACAGAAGAAACTAGCATAAGGAAAAGTAACCAAAGGATCATGGGTTTTCTGGATTGAACAATATATACTATCGACATTGAAGACACAACTCCACCCAAGATCACCAGCCATGAGTGCATGTATCCACTTATGGATGCGTTGAGCCCGCATTAGGAACCTTCATGCCACTTGAAACCCTGACCAACCTTGCTTCTAAATGATCCATGCCAATTTCAAGAATTCCATATTAAATATGTCACAATAGATGATCTTTCACTCCCCATTACCAAAAAAATCCCACATATCAATGAAATTTCACACAAGTTACATTGAATAAGCCTCAATGTGTCCCATATGAACCATACATGTGAACACCGAAGGCCTCTTGATGCCCTTCTCTTTACGTGTTTGGAAATTAATTAAAAATGAATATGAATTAAATAGATAAATAGGGTTCTGTTAAGGTATGGGGTTATAGCCACACACCCCATTTTTTTATCATTGACCTTGGGCTTAGGGAGGAAACCACCTCGGCCCAATGATTTTCCCCGCCATTGAATTCTATTTTTATATGGAAAAAGGAAATATGTTCAAAGTAAGGGAAAGTTTTTTATCCTTGATATGAGATTGCTTAAGATGTTTCCCTGTGGCATTGCTTTATCAATCAAGGGTCTGATAACCAACATCAAATCTCCTAGAATGATTAAATTTTTGAAGCCTTCCTCCTTTGCGATGCACATACCCCTCCACAACAAATAGGCTTTGGCAAGATTGTTTGAAACACATCCAAGCCCCCAGGTGTAATAAACAATATTGTTTCCTTCGGAATCATAGAGGACCCCCCTCACACCTACCATCCCTTGATGAAGATGATGTTATTGAAGATCAATATTAGCATCTCCTTAATTTTTGAATTTATGAATTTTATATTTATAATTTTATATGTTTAATTAATTTGTATAGTTCTTTTAATAATATAATGATTAAATGAAAAATTAATCAATTATTTTTTTAATAATATAGTAATTAGATTAAAAAAATAGAAATTTCTTTTATATTGATTGTAAGTTAATTACATTAAATCAAATTTGTTTTATGCTTTTTTATATATATATTTAAAATTTACAGTGTCCTCATTTATTAAAAAAATAAGGAAAAGGAAAAGAATGGAAGAAATTGGGATGCACATTTATTGTGGCTAAGGTTTACCGTAGCTGCAACCAATTCATCTCTAAGAATAAGATAAATTTGAGAACCTGTTGGCTGGAATCGTTGGATCCGGGTTGACATTCCTATGCAGGCCTAGCCATGGATCAGTTTGAACTAGCCAAGTTGGTGAGTTGGAAGTTGACTTGATACAGATTCCACTGTCGTCCCCTTATTTGGCATTGAAGGAAGACATCAGTTGGGGTTTTCAATTAGTATGGAAGCACCTAGCAAATCTAAGGAGAAAGCTTTCACTTCACTTTTCAAAAATGCAAATTTTGCAAGAAGAAAACGATTGGTGAAGAGTAAATTTATTAAAAGAGTAAACACAATTTCTAAACTAGAAATATCAAATCCAGAGGCCAAACATAAATCCATCATGTTGCATGAGCGAGCCCTAATTAAGAAGTTTATAGGCCATTGTCTCAACCCTCGAATATTTCAGGTATGGATTACATCAAATTGGGATTTTCAATGTCAACTATTTTATCATGGTAGTGGTTTCTTTTTGTTCATATTTGAAAGTGAAGAGGTCGGAGATTAGGCATTTAGATCAGTCCCATACTTCATGGGTTCTAGGGGAATGTTTCTTTCTACTATACCATTGATTTTAACTCGAACATGGAAATCTTGATCTCCCCTGTATAAGTCAAACTTTCACATCTCTCCATAATATTTCGGGGTGATGCCACTCTTAAATATATTGGAGACAAGTTGTGCCATTTCATTGATTGATCTAATATGAAAATGATAGATTTGTAAATGTGGATGAACCTGCACAGATAAGATATAGCTAGCAAAAATACATACACAATTTGCAGAGAAATGAGAAAAGAGAGAAACATGAGAGAAATAATGGAAGAATTTGATTAATCGTATTCCACACTCAAAGAGTGAATAATTTACAATAGATATAGGATACATGAGTAACTAATGCGCCATATTAGTGATCTAGATAGATATAGAAACTCACTGACATACATTTGGAGTGAACTGCCACCTAGTCCTAGTTAAATGATCCATGTAATCATCAATTAATTGAGTCACAACTTCCACTAGTCTAATAAAGTGTAACTGACTCTAAACTAAAGAGGAACATCCTATTTTGTAAGGGAATATTCTCTAGAGAGAATATTCTCATATAAGAAAGAGTTCTCAATGTTGGATGGTAAAACTTAGGAAAATAATTATAGGTGAGTGTGTAATATCTCCAACACCCCCCTGAACACTACTAGAGTGTACATGATGAATGGGTCCCGAAAACCAAGGCCATGTTAGGTACCCATTTTACAATGCATATAAGAATGAGACACTGAAAAAATGAGCAAAGAGGGAAAACCTCATGGGTAACACCCCCCCCTCAAATTACAATGTATGTAAAAAGAAGAACTGACAATTGCTAGGCAACTGTGTCCTTCGCTCCAAGACGACTGTGTAGAGAATGGAACTTCTGCTCAATGAAGGTATTGGTGAAGATGTCTGCAGTATGTTCTACTGAAGGAAAAAACTGTAGGTCGATGATCCCCTCCTATACTAAGTCCCAAATGTAGTGCAAGTGGATCTCGATTTTCTTCATCCACTGCCTCTGAACTGGATATCTGTAGAACTTCAGAGTGCTCTGGTTTTCACACTAGATGACGATCGACCGATGAAACTGAATGGCCAACTCAGTGAGAAAATGTTGTAGCCACACAATCTAAATGGTTATGTTAACTACCCCTCTATACTCTGCCTCGGCTGAAGATAGAGAAATAACAACCCGCTTCTTACTCGACCAGTAGATGGGCCTGGAACCTAGACCGAGTGAGTAACCAAATGTGGACTTGCGATCAATGATATAGCCATCCCAGTCAGAATCAGTGAACCTGATGAGGTCCAATATAGAGTCTACTGCATATTAAATCCCAAAGGTGATGGTGCCCTATAAATATCGAATGATATGCTTTGCATCCTTCCAATGTAGCTCATGCGGCTCCTGCATGAATCTGGAGATTTCTCCAACTGCATATGAGAGTTTTGTTCCAAAGTGTGTGATATCAAACAAGCTCTCCACTAGCTATCTATACAATGTTTTGTCCACCAGTGGAGTGTCCCCGCCATCCTCATGTCTGACTCCTGATAGGAAAGCAGTCGGGGCATACTTATAGTGTGTCATGTGAAATATCTCAAGGAGATCTCATGCATACTTGGCTTGAGACATTTTGATTCCTGATGCATCCTGACTGATCTCGAGTCCAAGGAAGAAATGTAGTGGACCCATGTCCTTCATCAATAACCTGTCATGTAGAATCCTCTTAATTGTAGCAATCGCTTAAGTCGAGCAATCGGTGATCAATAAATCATCAACATACATAACTAGGAGTAGAAGTGAATCAACCATCCCGAGCATGTAAACATTCAGGTCTGAATTACAATGTACAAAGTTCTGTGATGGAAGGTAGGAGTCCAACTTGGCATACCATGCCCTCGGGCCCTTCTTGAGGCCATAAAGGGACTTCTTCAGTCGACATACCAAAGATGAATCCTGCACAAAACCCTAGGGATGGTACATATAGATATCCTCAGAGAGATTGTCATGAAGAAATTCATTCTTCATGTCCATCTAATGTACTTCCCATCCCTTGGCTTTCGCAATGGAAAAAACCAAATTTATGGAATCCTTATTCGCTATCGGAGCGAAGGTCTCATCATAGCCAATTCCATGCACATGCTGAAAGCCTTTGGAAACTAGCCTGGTTTTATATATGCTAACCTATCCATCCGCTATGCTCTTGGTCCTGTAGACCCATTTGCACCTAACAAGTTTTCTTACTGAAGGAAGGGGAACCATATCCCAAGTATGGTTCTCGAGGAGGGAGTTTTACTCTTCCTGCATAGTGGATTCCCAAAAGGGAATGTTGACAACCTCACCATAGTACTATGGATTTGAAGACTGAACCAAGAAAGTATTCTTGGGTAGCATCGGTATAGTGGCAGTGAGTGCAAGAGGAGGCTCCTCAAAATCGAATCAAGTCCTCCTAGTATCAACTGGATCCCCAACAAGATATCTTGCATCCTGAAGAGTAGTCTTGGCCCACTTGGGCCTCTGCTCTGGCTCTGCATCAACATGATCTGGCTCTACATCTGACTATACTAACTTGATATCTGAATCATCTGAACCCTATGAATCATAACTCTCATCCGAAGAATAGTTGGCATGTGCATTCTCATCATCTTTGACAGGTGGAAGAACAAAAGTGTCGGCATGCAACTGTTGAGGTACATGCAAGACACTTTCCTCAAATTGGACACTACACTCAATGATGAGCCAGTCCGAGGAGAGATCAATGAGTTTGTATCCCTTCACACCATCGGGGTATCCAACAAAGATAGACTCTGTTCTCTGTGGATCAAGTGACTTCCTCTTCTTAGAGGGAATCCTAGCCCATGCATGAGAACCGAATATACGAAAGTGGGTCACTTCTAGTTTGAGGCCGCTCCAAGCCTCGGAGGGGGTCTTATCCTTGACAAATCTATGGGGAGATCTATTTTGGATGTAGGTTGCACAATTAAGTGCTTCAACCCATAATATTTGTGGAAGTGACTTTGCATGTAGCATGCAAGATGCCATCTCTTTTAGAGATCTATTTTTCCTCTCAACAACTCCATTTTGCTGCGGAGTATAGGGAACCATGTGTTGCAATTGAATCCCAGCCTCAAGACAAATATTTTTTATCTCATGGTAGACATACTCCCCCCCATTATCTATTCAGGGGGCTTTGATATTCTTTCCTGAATGTGTTTCAATAAGGGCTTTGAAATATTTGAGGTGTTGAAAGACCTTTGATTTTTGCCTGAGAAAGAAATTCCATGTGAAGCGTGAGAAATCATCAACAAAAATGAGCACATACCTTGCTTTACTGATTGATGGATGCATAAAAGGGCCCATTATATCACTATGGATCAGATCTATAGGAAATGAGGTCTTCTGAGACTTTCCTTTCGAGAAGTGGATGTCAAATAGACCATCAACCATTCCATTATTTATAAGTTGTTGCATATATCTGAAATTTAAATGCCCAAACCTTTTGTGCCATATCCTACTACTTTCATCAGCACGGTTAAGTAGTAATGCAAAATCTGGTTCAATAAATTTAGAAAATGTGTAGAGTCTGGATTGATGATTTACCTCACCGGTAGAAAACTTGGAATTGGTTTGCATGTCATAGATATCCACAAAATTAGGTGTGAATACAACTCTCTTTCCACTACCAGAGTTTGTCATTTGATACATGAAGAGAAGATTGACAGAAAGTCTGGGAACGTGTAGCACATTCTTGAAGCTTTCATTTGTGAGTTCAATTATTCCTTTGTCGATGACCTTGAATGGAGAGTTTTCCTCCATCACAATAGGAGGACCTTTATATGCATCCAATGAAGAGTAGACTTCTTTTGTGGATGCCATGTGGTATGATGCTCCTGAATCTACAATCCAAGCATTGAGAGAGGAGTAGATAGAAATCAAAGCATGGTTAGAATTACCTTTCTTGAGATTTTGATCTTTTGGCTTCTTCTTTGACAACCTCGGGGATGTGATCTCCAAGGTTAATTTGTTGAAGTATTTGGGCCATTTGATCTATATGTTTCTGCATACATGGGAATTCTGGAGGGTGTTAGCATCTTTGTTTTTGGTATAGGCTTAAAGGTTTTTTCTTAGTTTTTAGAGTCATGTCTTGGTTTTGGGAAGACTAAGACATTCCTAAACGAGTCACACTGAGTGTGTTCTATTTAATAAGGTTATTTAAAGGCGTTATGCCATTGATCAAATAAAGGGAAATATGCATGTCAAAGGAGAGTCAAGTCATATGTCTGAGTCTAAAAGGTTTTTGTGCATATTTCATAATACACCATCATGAAAGACAAGGAATCAAAGGGGTAAGAGGTCATCCCAAGTTTTTTTTTATGTCATAGAAGTTGTGGGAAGCATGCATTTGATGTTAGAGAATGGTTTTCACAAGGGTGACAACATAAAGCATTTTGTGGGCACAATTGTTGTTCTGACTGATAAACTATCATACACAACATTTGCATAGCAAGTTTTCGCTACGCAAATGCTGTAGACTCATATGATTAAAAATGAAAACATGAAGTGAAATTCATATGAGTTTTTAGGTAAATATAGGTTCCCAGTCATTTTCTGCCACTTGGATCTGCATGAGTTACAATAAGATGGAGTTTGCTACGGAAATGTTGTAGGTAGCACTTGCGCAACAATAGCCCAAATTTGCTATGCAAATGTTGTAGGCACACATGATTAGATAGAATAGTGGGAGGTGATGAGAATATATTTTTGAAATAAGTACATGTATCCAACAAGATTCTACCACCATAAGTTGTACAGGTTTCAAGAAAAATCAAGTGCGCTACGCAAAGTCTGCAGGGTGCGCCACACAAGTTCTGGGAATGATTGTTTTTGCAGTCAACTTCAAGATCACATTACGAACAACTGGATAGGATTTTGGAAAAAAACAAAGAGTTTTTTGTCAATAATGAACTCAATAAAAAAAACCTCTCACTTTTTACACATGTGTCATACTTTGAGAGATTCAAATGAATATTTACGGTCCATTTTTCTAGATTTTAGCATTTAATGTTTTCCTGTTTTATTCATCATATTTGGGCGAAGATTCTGAGGATCTGAAGAATAGTTTTTGAAAACCAAAAGAGTTTTTTGTCAAGAACAAAACCAATAACAAAAACCTCTTTTATTTTTTACACATGTATTATTATTTGGAATATATGAAATGGTCTTTGAGGTCTATTTTCTATAATTTCACCAAGCTAGATTTGCTGACAGAGTTCTATAATATTTAAAATTCGACTTGATGGTCCTCCAACTCAGCAAGGTGGATCCAAAATTGATATGTATATTGAAGCTTGGATAATATCCTATCATATCCCATTATTTTCTCTTCAATTGGTACATTTTTAGTTGGTCAAAAATTAAACCCTAGATAATAGGATATGAGCAGATTTTGACAAATATTCTTTCCTAAGCTATTGTAACAACACTCTATTTTTGGAAAAGATGGATTCATACCTCCTTAGGCTAGAATATGATATTTATCTATATATTTGAGCACTTTGAAGGTGCAAATGGGGGGCGAGTTGGCAGAAAGTATAGTCATTTTGATCCTTATTGTAATATTCTTTGAATCTAAATGAAATACAAATGCATAAGTCCTGGAATTTTTTATGAAAAAGATTCTAATGGCGATGGTATGAAGGCCGTACTCTTATATTTGTATGTACTTCTTGTGTCCTTACTTTCATCTTCATTTTATTATGTTTAAATTGGATAATTAAAGGGTCTAGAATTCATCTAATGGTGCTTTAGACTCAAGTGATTTCAACTCGGTTTCTCTTCTTAACTAGGTCAAAATTCATCTTTCATGGTGCATTGATTCTGTTATATGTTTCTTTTCCTCTTCCACCCTACACAACCAAAATCAAAACTGAAATTTCATCACCTAATTTATCCTTTGTTCCTCTAGAAAGTTCTACCTACCATTCATTATTTTCATTCATTTTCATGGGTTGACTCCATGCCCAATGCTCCTTTTCCTCTTGCCTAACCAAACCCCATTTTCGACCCTATCCTCATCAATGATCTAGCCATTGTACTGATTAGATAGTTTGTCATTCTTGATTGAGCTATAAAGAGAGAGCCCTCTCTGGGTTGGAAGGGCTAGTTTCCATCCTATAAGTTGGTTTGTGGTTACCTCTGTGACTTGCCTCCATAGCTAGGGAAATTTATGAAGTAATAACATTTTGGCGCTATTGTCGGAGAACAAAGGAGAAATATTCTATGGGATAAAATGACAAAGATCAGATTTTAATTTTGATGGTGAACATAGGTCAAACACAAGGTGGCTGTACCATTCACTCGATGACTCTAATCAAGCTTCACATGCAATTCAGAGACTCCACTGGAGGACGAGATCCATTAATAGAGTTATGAAAGGACATCATGGGAAAAAACAAGTACCTAAAGTTTAGTTTTCTCCAAGACATAATATTTTTTGTTATTAATTACCTTTTGTCCTTTCCTGAACATGCTAAACAAATTTGTCTTTACCTGCTACATTCAAATGATGATCATGGGAATCCTGCACTTGTATATCCTTCTCTTAAAGTTGTACATATATCTCCTCATTGTATCATTGATTTTGATCAAAATCTTCCATATGAGGCATGTGATGACCATAGCTAAGTTGATGAGCCTCATGAAATCAAGGCTGATATATCACTTACTATACTTGATCCAACACCCTCCAAGATTCAACAGAGATACAAACCTTTAAAATTACCTCACATCCTTCATAATTTTTCTCCAAATTCGATGGAGAACCTGATACCCTCACAATTGAGAAACATGTCCAGGATTTTGAGCATTTCATTGATCTTTTTGAGGTTTAGCATGATGATGTGTGTATGCGAACATTTTATCAATCTTTTCAAGGAGATGCCAAGTAGTGGTTTAGACACTTTCATCCTGAATCCATCAGTTCATGGGAAGAATTGAAGGATGATTTTCTGAAATTCTGGGGTGAGAGGAAATCATGGAATCAATATATTTATGTGTTTCATGCCATGGAAAGACATAAGGATGAAACCATCTCCATGTTTAATAGAATATTTTTCAGTTGGTATTACAATATTCCTAAATAAGTCCAATCTCCTAAAGTTGTTGCCATGCTCCATTATGTAACAACCTTTCAATCAGATTTATCTTTTCTTCTGATGGAGAGGAAATCTACGTCTTTGCAATAGATGTTCAATAATGCTCAGGAATTTGCAAACAATATTCAAGCATGTAAGAAGCTGCAAAATCAGATTTTGGATGAGGAGTTGAAAGTTCAGGATCCAGATACAATGCATAATGTGCATGAGGTTGATCATGTCATAAGTTTTCTTGAAGGATGTCATGAGGATGTGTTTGCAAAGAATGATGAGCATCTTGAAGAGCAAGGTGTTGTCCCAAATTGTTTTGATACTAATTTGAATTTGGATCCATGTCATCATGAACAAGAGACAGATTGTTTTATGTATGCACTTAAAGACAACCATGAAAGTGAATTTACAAATGAGCCTGCAGAAGAACAAGCCACTACCTCAATTTTCCTTTTTGATAACATTACAAATATTTTTGGTGAACCCATATATGATGAGTACAATGATGCTTATGAGGTTGAATTTTTAGAACAAAAAGCTGCATGTTCTTTATCATAAAATGATCCTATGGCTTTGTATATGGAGAATTTCATCATTTCAAATTTGCAACCAACTGTATGTTTGTTATCAGAAAATGTTCCTTGTCAGTAGTAAGATGAAAACATTCATCCCTTATATTTTTGTAATAATAATGAACATGAGGAAAATAGTAAATTTGTTGATGAAAATTTTCTTCCTTTAAGTTTTGCTTCGTTTAAATTGTTGAGAGAAAATTTCAAAGAGGCAAATGAGTATGGGATGATGCAAATTCATCTAGAATCAATGGGGAAAATTAACAACAAATTGGAACAATCTCATCTTGTTTTTCATGACCCAATAGCTGATTATATGGAGGGTTTCAACAGTCACAATTTGTTGTAAGGATGGAAGTGAAGAGGATCATGACTTAGTGTCAAAATCAACTATATCCTTGTTGCCAAAAGATGTTTTATTACTACAGTCCAATGCATATTTTCAGTCCTTTTATGACAATCGACAATTGAAATTGCATGAAAGAAAATATGCAATTGAAGGGTTGATATAGTATGATTGTCTTCTGTATTCATTTAATGATTCTTTTGCATATTTCTTGGAGTCAGCAAGTGGGCCTAAGTTTTTAAATTTTGTCAAAGTCGAATCTGTTCATAAGTTTTTATTAAAGATGTCATCAAATAGGTTTCTATTTTTGTTTCTGAAGGAATGCATGCAAGTGATTGAATTTGTGGACAAAGTGCTTGCTTAGTTGCACTAGATCTTTGACTTCACTTGCTTTGGTAGTACATTCAACTTAGGGTAGGTAGGTGTGAATAAGCTCAGCATGGGGAGCATTTCTTTCATCATTTTTCAGTTACAGTTACAATTTTATTTTTGGTTCCGGTTGCAGACTTAGTTGGTTGCAAATCAGGTCACAGTTTGCATGTTGAAGGTTTTAGAAAACATGGGAGAAACCCAATGGATCAGAAACAAGGTTTAAGGTACAGATTCCACAAACCACTTTGGTTTCATCTTTTTTAGGAATCATGTACAGTGATTAGATGTCTATCGAATATGGTTCTGTGCGGTTTACATGGGAAGAAAATTTTAACCGTTTCCATAAGGACGGTGCCACAATTTCATTTAAACGGCTGGTGCTTTGCATGGGACATGGCTGCACATGATGGAAAAAATTTGTATCTAAGGAATGTGACTGCAAAGGTCATATTTGACACCGTTGCAATATATAAAGTCAACCACATGAGTGGGATACCAACTTTATTGAATATAATTGCAAATGCACGACCACATGAGAGAAAATATCTCCACAAGACTGTTGAAGTGATCTCTGATGGAACATCATCACCATCCCAAATCTAATCCACCATGGAAAATCTTGGTTTCAATGTGATTCATTCATATAACCTCAAAGAAAAATATGGACCAACATCAATGTGTGTATGGAAGCCTAAATGAGATTCTCTATCAAAGGAGGAGCAAGATAGAGTGAAGGCCCTAATTTTATGCTGAGTTTGGTTACATTATGTCAAATAAGTCTTGTCTGATGGTTTTCTTATCACTTTAGAGTCTTTTTGAGTCAAATAAAACCCAATGGTCGAGCACATGGTATGTTGTTCTTTGCTACCTCACTGGGAGGATAACATCTCCATTGGAGCCAAATGTTAGCATCTTTGTTTTTGGTGTAGGGTTAAAGGTTTTTTCTGAGTTTTCAGAGTCATGTCTTGGTCTTGGGAAATATGCATGTCAAATGAGAGTCAAGTCATAGGTATGAGTCTAAAAGGTTTTTGTGTCTATTTCATAATACACCATCATGAAAGCCAAGGAATCAAAGGGGTAAAAGGTCATCCCAAGTTTTTTTTTTATGTCATAGAAGTTGTGGGAAACATGCATTTGATGTTAGAGAATGGTTTTCACAAGGGTGACAACATAAAACATTTTCTGGGCACAATTGTTGTTCTGACTGATAAACTGTCATACACAACATTTGCATAGCAAGTTTTCGCTACGCAAATGTTGTAGACTCATATGATTAAAAATGACAGCATGAAGTGAAAGACATATGAGTTTTGAGGTAAATATAGGTTCCCAATCATTTTTTGCCACCTAGATCTGCACGAGTTACAACAATATGGAGTTTTCTACGCAAATGCTGTAGGTAGCACTTGCCCAACAGTAGACCAAATTTACTATGCAAATGTTGTAGGCACACATGATTAGCAAGAACAATGGGAGGTGATGAGAATATAGTTTTGAAATAAGTATAGGTCTCCAACAAGATTATGACACCATAAGTTGCACAATTATCAAGAAAAATCAAGTGAGCTATGCAAATTTGCTACGCAAAGTCTGTAGGGCACGCTACACAAGTTCTAGGAATGAATGTTTTTGCAGTCAACTTCAATATTGCATTCTGAACAATTGGAGAGGATTTTGGAAACAATCAGAGAGGTTTTTGTCAATAATGAACTCAATAAAAAAAACCTCTCTCACTTTTTACACAGGTGTCATACTTTGAGAGATTCTAATGAATCTTTACGGTCCATTTTTCCAGATTTTAACATTTAATGTTTTCTTGTTTTAGTCATCATCTTTGGGAGTAGATTCCGAGGAGCTAGAGAAGAATGTTTGAAAACAAAAAGAGATTTTTGTCAAGAATGGATCCAATAACAAAAACCTCTTTTATTTTTTACACAGGTGCTATTATTTAGAAGATATGAAATGATATTTGAGGCCTATTTTCCATAATTTCACCAAGCCAAATTTGCTGACAGAGTTCTAGAATCTTTGAAATTCAACTTGATGGTCCTCCATATTAGCAAGGTGGATCCAAAATTGATATGGATATTGAATATTGGATACTCTCCTATTATATCCTATGATTTTCGCTTCAGTTGGAACATTTTTAGTTGGTCAAAAATCAAACCCTAGATAGTAGGATATGAACAATTTTTTTGCAAATATTCTTTCCTAAGCTATTGTAACAAATCTCTATTTTTGGCAAAGATGGATTTCAAAATCCTTAGGCTAGAATATGATATTTATCTATATATTTGAGCACTTTTAAGGTGAAAATGGGGGGCGAGTTGGCATAAAGTAGTCATTTTGATCCTAAACTTTTTATGAAAAAGATTCTGATGGAGGTGGTATGAAGTCCGTACTCTTATCTTTGTATGTAATTCTTGTGTCCTTACTTTCATATTCATTTTCTTCTGTTTAAATTGGATAATTAAAGGGTCTAGAATTCATCTAATGGTGCTTTAGTCTCAAGTGATTTAAACTCTATTTCTCTTCTTAACTAGGTCATAATTCATCTTTCATGGTTCTTTGATTCTGTTATATGTTTCTTTTCCTCTTCCACTCTACACAACCAAACTCAAAACTGAAAGTTCATCACCAAATTTAGCCTTTTTTCCTTTGGAAACTTCTACCTATTAGTCATTGTTTTCATTCATTTTCAGGGGTTGACTCCATGCCCAATGGTCCTTTTCCTCTTATCTAACCAAACCCCATTTTCGACCTATCCTCATCTATGATCTAGCCATTGTACTCATTATATAGCATGTCATTCTTGATTGAGCTTTAAAGAGAGAGCCCTCTCTAGGTTGGAAGGGTTAGTTTCCAACCTGTAAGTTGGTTTGCAGTTACCTCTGTGACTTGCCTCCACAGCCAGGGAAATTTACAGAGTGATAAAAGATGGAATCCTTTATGGAAGTAAGTGAATTTCTCCCCTTTTCTTCCCTTTTCACCTTTGGATCTATAGGCATCATTGAATGGTTTTGAGTAACCTTCCTTCTTTGGATTTGCATGTACCTTCCTTTTGTCTTTGTCTTTAGATTTCTGATTTTGGTGACTGCTACCATCTTGCACAGCAAGTGCATGCGCCTTTGAGCCTTTGATTTTTCCCATATTGATGAGCTTGTTCTGGTATTTCATCAAAGACTTGATAAAGGCCTCAAGAGAAGGCATGGTCTAGGTATCTCTAGAGGCGAGCCTAACTGAATGAAATTTGGATACAAACACTAAGTATTCCGGACCAAGTTTGGATAGAATGGTAAGAACCATTTGTTTCTCCTCCTTAGATTTATCAACTCCACAAGCCTTGAGTTGTGACAACAAATCCTTGTATTTGGTAAAGAAATATTGGATATTTTCGAAGTTTTTTGGATCCAAAGTGAGAAATTCCACCTCGAGCATGTGTCCCCTCATCTCGTCTTATTTTCCAAAAGGCCCTTCCATGGTGGTCCAGGCTTCATTGGGGGTTTTACAAGAGTATATGTGAAAGAGGAGCTCAGGATAAATGAAACTGCAAATAGTTCCAAACGATTCATCCATTCGATTCAGATACCTATATTTTTCTATGGTTGATGTCGGTTTGGTATCTGTGTTCATGGTTAACCTATATATTCCCCTTCTTTGAAGATGCACTATCATATTTTCCTTCCATGCAAAGAAATTGTATGATGTAAGAATGAATTCTTTTGGAAATTCCATTTTTCCCGCTGTCTTCAATCTTATATGCATTGTACAATGGGTACCTAACATGGCCTTGGTTGTCGGGACCCATTCATCATATACACTCTATTAGTGTTCAGGGGGGTGTTGGAGATATTACACACTCACCTATAATTATTTCCCTAAGTTTTATCTTCCAATGTTGAGATCTCTTCCTTAGATGAGAATATTCTCTCTAGAGTGCAGGAAAAGGAATATTCTCCCTAAACTATAAGAGACTGAATAATGACTAATAAACATAGGTACCCATTGTACAATGCATATGAGACACCAAAAAAAAAATGAGGAAAGAGGGAAAACCTCATGGGAACCCCCCCCGCCCCTCAAATTACAGTTCATAAAAAAAATGAGAAGCAACAAAAAGCAATTGCTAAGAAACCCTGTCCTTCACAACAAGAAGACCTCGCAACTGTGTAAGTTTGTGCTTGTTGAATATTTTGTTGAAGATGTAGATGTCTGCACAGATTTGATGAAGTAGACGCATCATTGAGATGTCCACACATATCCACTTTCTCTTCTTGTAATGAATAATATCCAAATAAAGTTTGGATGAAACTTTGAAAAGCATGCAGTCATTTCCAAAAAAATGCTGAAATTTTGTTGATTTTAAAATGATCATAACTTCACTTCTTGAACTCTGTTTGATCCAGATTATATTTGAAATGAAATGAAAACATATATGTTACAATGAAATACACATAAATATTGCTAGGAACAGAGAAATACAACAATACATTATTTCTATTAATGAAATAAATGTACAGATACTGTAAAAATACAGAGTGCAAAACTCACTAGAATCGTGGAAGCTTTATCTCTGAGAAGAGATGTGAAAGATATGTTGATTCGCAAGAAGATGAGTAAAATGAGGCTCTGAAGGTATTTTTATGATAAACATGAATTTCAAAACCCTAGACATCCAAAAACCTAACCCTAGAAGATGAAGCGCCAAAAGTCACGTGGGCCTCATTGGGATAAGTTAGTACATCAACTTCCCGGGGTCGTAACTTTTTCATACTATCTCCGTTTTATATGTGTGATAGCCCGTTGGAAAGGTATTTTTGAGAAATATGCATTATACTATCAAAATATGACTCTTTCTATAGTTTTACTATGACATGCCAAGAAAACACCGTTTAGGGCCCCAAAACGACCCTGGAAGTACAAAAATATGTACTGACATGAAAAATTCCAAAATAATCCAGCTGGAATAGGTGGGAAACCACCATTATCCACATAGATGTTGTGTAGGGATTCGTGATAGTCTTGGAAGTTCATAACTCACAATTACAAAGAAATGTCCCCATTACAGAGAAACATGCTGAACTAAAACTGGTCAAGATGAGCCAGTTGGAATTTGTAACAGGTGGGTGGCCATCAATATCCACCTGGATCAGTCCTCCCCCCTTAGGAAGCAATGGTATCCATTGTGTTGAGTTTCTGAGAAAGAGGGGAAAGTTTTTTATGAATCTGAATCTTGGTGAGCTGCTTGCCTTGCTGGAGAAGTTGTGTTTCTTGGTCTGTGGAAGGCTATCGCAAACCTGTTTCTGGTGGGGTTGAATGTATTCCACCAACCTGTTGTCTCTGGGCTTGATGAGGCATTGTGTAGGCACCATTGTAGGTGAAGAAAAAATATCTTCTTTCTCTTTTTCAATATTCTTCTACTGGATAGAAGGTGTTGAGGCTGCAGTGGCCTTTTGTGCATCCTTTGAACATACTGTGAAGAGGATGAATTTTGTAGTAAGAGAGATTACCTTGCCTCACTTTTTCGGTGGAAAATTAGTCAGAACTACCTCTGGTATCCTGTAGAGATGACCCCCTAGAGTAATAATGAAACTACAAGGTCGAGAATCATAAAAAACATGACTTTTCCACATATATGGTTGGCCCAAAACAACATCACAAACATCAATAGGGGCAACATCACACACTACCTCATCCTTGAAGGGATGGATACGATAGGATAGGTGACACTGCTGGTTGACACAAAGATATCGTCCCTAGTGAAGCCACCCAATGTTGTATGGTTGTGGGTGTGGTGTTTTCAACAACCCCAACTGTTTGTCGACCTCAACTGAGATGAGGTTGTTTTGGATGCCGCTATAAACAATGAAATGCAACGGGGTCCGCTTCACCCACATCTATTAATGAAAGAGACACTCCCCCTCTTTAGGATCTACTGGTTCTTCTGGTTGAATTGTTGTGATCGCGACAATAGCAGTGGGGTCTGCGTCGATGATATGTTTTTTTTCATTATTTTCTAGATCAGATTCTGAATCGGGGTTTGGCTCTTTGTCTTTGAACTTGGCTACAAATGACTGTTTTAAGTGACATTCATCGATGCTGTGCCATGGGATTTTGTGGAAGTCGCACCACTTCCCACTGTCATTCTTCGTCTTTCCTTTACCCTTCTTTTCCTGTGTCTTGGACTAGTTGTCGAGATGTTGTTGGTTAGGGTCGTCTTTACCATGTTGTGGTTTTTGCGGATTTGCAGAACCAAACTCCCATTTGTTTTGGTACCTAAATTTCATATCGATTTTGACAACATATCCATAGGAAACTCCCAACGATGAGATGTTTAGGAAATCCATTTCGGTTTGGATGTACCTATGTAGAGCCCCACAGTATTTCAGAACCAGATGTCGCTCGAAGTCTTTGATACCCAACTTGGTGTGTAAGGCATGAAAATTATTTGCGAACTCCGACACTATTTGGATCTTCTCTTGCCACAGTGTGGTCCATCTCATGTACTGGTATTCATAGTTATCAACAAGGTAGTATTGTTCCTTGACTGCATCCACAAAAAATTACCAAGTGGTCTCGAACCCATATATTCTAGATTCCTATGTGGAAATTTTCTCCCAATAAGTTTCCCACCAATGTTTGACATGGGGGAGATCCTTGAGGAGTGCGAAGGTGATCTTTTCCCTGTTGGAAAAATTGTGAACAAAGAAATAACCTTCTAGTGGATTTAACCATTTTTCTAAGGCATCCACATCTATCTGACCTTCAAATATGGGAATATCAAAATTAAATTGTACCTTGAAGGGAGAGGTTCCTCCAAAGTGGCCCCTTAATGAAGATGTGCCTGTTTCTATTGGTAGGTGTTGAAGGATGTGGGAAAAATTCTCCATCATTTCGTCCCTCTGTAATGTGAGAGCTTGCTCAAGAAATAGATTAATAGAATCTTCCGCTCCACCATTTTTCTTTTCTTCTATCATGGAGGCTTTCTTGGGCATGTGAGAGTGATTTTCCTCAAGAGAGACAAGTTTGAGACACAACTTTCTATACTCAGACCTCATCAGGGACATGTACTAAAAAACGATCAAGAGCAACCTGCTCTGATACCATTGATCTAGATTATTTTCAGAATGAAATGAAAGCAAAGATATTACAATGAAATACACATAAATATTTCTAGAAATAGAGAAATACAACAATACATGATTTCTATTAATGAAAGAGATGTAGAGAGAATGTAAAAATACAGAGTGCAAGACTCGCTAGAATGGTGGCAAATTTATCTCTGATAAGAGATACGACGGCTACACTCATTCACAAGAAGATGAGTACAATGAGGCTCTGAAGGAATTTTTATGATAAACATGAATGAAAAAACCCTAAACATCCAAAAACCTAACTCTAGAATATGAAGTGCCAAAAGTCATGTGGGCCTCATTGGGGTAAGTTAGTACATAAACTTCCCGGGGTCATAACTTTTGCATATGATCTCCGTTTTAGGCATGTGATAGCATGTTGGAAAGGTATTTTTGAGAGCTATACATTATGTCATCAAATTGTGACTCCGTCTACAATTTGACTATGTAAATACAATAAAACACTATTTAGGGCCCCAAAATGGCTCTAGAAGTACATAAAGATGTACTGACATGAAAACTTCCAAAATAAGCCAATTAGAATAGGTGGGTGGCCACCATTATCCACCTCGATGCTATGTAAGGCTTCAGGACAACCCCATAAGTGCGTAACCCATAATTACAGACAAATGTCCCCATTACAGAGAAACATGTTGAACTAAAAACTGTCAAGATGAGCCAGTAGGAATTTGGAACAGGTGGGTGGTCACCAATATCCACCTGGATCACTGTTTCAGACGATTTTTTTTTTGAAATTGGATATTTTTCCAAGATGAATTCAAATATCCATTTTTTTTTGCAAATTTTGCTAAGAAAATATCAGAATTGAATCTAATGTGTGCGACCCCCTTTATGTCTCCAGAGATGCATGCATGTTTCTCTTGATATGCATGCATGGCACATGCAAACATTTCTGCATATCACTCTTTAGATGCATGCATGATATCTTCCATATGAAATTTAAAAAACAAATTTGAAATGGAGTAGACATCATCTGGAATTAATGGAATAAGAATTTGTGCAGATACTTGTGTAGAAGACTCTTCAGAATAAGAGGCTTGATCTTTTGATCGTTTCTCTTCTAGATCTATCTTATCAACCTTTTGCATGCAATCTTCCTTATTCCAAAATAGAACCTCCAATATTGTCCATAATTCATTTGGAGTTGAGTCTCATGATTCATCATATACTTAGTGGATAATTTCAGGAGAAATATACAAGAAGATACATCTTATGGACATATCTTGTCTATTGAGAAAGTCATTTTTCTCATCAGTGAAATAGGCTCTAGTTCCATTGCCATAGTTATTTGGTACAAGCCTATGCATCTAAGTTGAAGAATAATTTTTGTCTTCCACTCCAAAAGTTATGAGGAGTAAGAAGTATTTTCGGTGAGTAAAACATAGATTCCATCTTTTCTGCTACTTTATTATGTCTTTAGTACCTACAAAAAGAGTCTGGTGTGTCTTTTTCATAGCAATCCGTTGGCTTTGATACCATGTAAATGTGGATGAATCTGCACAAATAAGATCTAGCTAGAAAAAATACATACATAGTTTGCAGAGAAATGAGAAAAGAGAGAAACAAGAGAGAAATAATGAAAAAGTTCAATTAATTGCATTCCACACTCAAATAGTGAATAATTTACAATAGATATAGGCTACATGAGTAACTAATGTGCCATATTAGTGATCTAGAAATATATAGACACTAACTGACATACATTTGGATTGAATTGCCACTTAGTCCTAGTTAACCGATCAATGCAATCATCATTTAACTTAGTCACAACTTCCGCTAGTCTAATTAAGTGTAACTGAGTGTAATTTACTCTAAACTGAAGAGGAATATCCTATTTTGTAGGGGAATATTCTCTACAGAGAATATTCTCATCTAAGGAAGAGTTCTCAACATTGGATGGTAAAACCTAGGAAAATAATTATAGGTGAGTATGTAATATCTCCAACAAATTTATGCCTGCACCAGAATATGTGTGGAATTGTATTTAGAAAACCCCCCCCAGAAGTGACACAACTAAATATGGAAGGTTGGATTCATATTCAAGTCCTTGATTTTGAATAGATTATGTTCAATTGTCACAATTTCCATGAATATGCCCACTTTGCAAATAAGTGTCCTAAAAAAAACGATTCACACCTTTTTTGAAATAAGCTTCACCCCCCCATACTAACAAAGATCAAGCAAGTTTCAAAACAATGACAATAAGGAAAAACAAACAACAACACAAGGGATCCTGTCCTGTTAAGTATCAATTAGGCCCATCCAATCCCAATAGTAATAGATTTGAATCCCTTCAAGATCAATGGGAATAAGAACAGGAAATTCCAAATCTCATTTTGAACCAGTAGTCAAAGTTCAAAAGGAAACAAAGACTTCAACTCCTTCTACAGTTTTGGAAGAGCCTTCGTTTTCCCACCCTCAAGAATAGTATCCAAGGGATGAGGAGGGGGAATCAGAATAAGAATTGGAATAAAGGGAAGTGAAGCTCCATGATAGTTCCAATTTCCATTCCTTTTCCAAAGTCCTAGAAAAATATGCACATATCTCCTCCATTTTTTTTTAACCAGGACAGAACTGTTGATTAAGGTTGGTTGTCATTGATGTCAACCCTTGAAGAAAGCCTCGTAGCACAAAGGTTTGGGTAATGGACCAAATGTTGTTTCATGTATAATGGTATGAGTTTTAATATATTTGAAGGTAAGACTATTCTATATGGATAGTACATGTCATTCCATTTCTGGTGTTATGTGGAACATCACATAACTCTTCACGGTAGAGAGTTATGGCCATGTGAAGTTGGAGAACCCAGGTTTGGGTAATGGACCCAAGTTTGGGTAATGGACCCAAGTTTGTTTGATGGATAACAATATGAGTTTTGATATATTTTCAGGTAATAATATTCTATATGGATATTACATGTCATGCCATTTATGGTTGTATGTGGAACGCCATATAACTCCTCATGGTTTGAGAGTTATGGCCTTACGAAGTTGGAGGACCCTCATATGTTGGCTTGAAGCCCCAAAAGGTCAAAGTAGTCAAAGTGGTTTAAGAGATTTTAGAAGGTAAATAATAAAGTGAAGTGATGAGTGTAATATAATTCAAAGTGAATACAAAATAAATTTAAAGGAGAAATTAGAAGTGGGTTAACCCTAAAATAAAGAAAGTGGGCAAAGTGACCTAGAAGATGTTTTTAAGGAAGTTACTTGGAGAGTATAAATAAGAGACAAGGCTCTCTCATTTAACATACACTTGAGAATATTGAATGTCTATAGTTTTCTAAGGTAACCAAAATATATCTAAGTCTAATTTCTGAGGAAAGGTGAAGAAAAGAAGGCCGGAATTCAAGGAAGGATAAATTCTTTTGATGGTGCTTTCTAAGGTATGTTATTTACAGGTCATCTCACCATTTTTGTTATAAATTTTTTTCTATAATGATTCAGACTGTGAAATTGTTATTCCATTTAGAAAACATATCCAAGTATCTGTGGTAAAAAAATCAGTTTGTGGGTCGTTGTATTTTTGGAGTTAAACTCCGTGGAAAATAGGGTTTGTGGCTACTCCTGAAACTAGTCTAAAACAAGTGTTTCTGGTAAAAATGTCATAAATTCTTCATAACAGATCCAAATTCAGTAAGAAAAAATGTGTTGGTTATAGTACAATCTTTAGTATGTTTTATAACATTTTTAGATTGATTCAATAAATATTCCGTGTGGGGCATGCTCTACAAGGTCACTCTCTAGAATAAGCCAGAATTCAGCAAGGTATGCCATTTTTGCTATAAGTCCTTTTATGAGAGGTTCCAAGTAGTGAAACCTGGAGGAATTTCATAAAACACACTGAATAACATTATATATCAGTTTCAGATCTTTATTCATTACAGATACAAAGTTATGATTACTTCAAGTTAGGGTTGTTGACTAATCCAAAACTAGGCATGTGAAACTAAAGAAAAGTTTGATGAAAATGCTTGTATCTTGTTGTTAAAGTTAAGGAAGGTTTGTAGGAATGTGATCATATACACCAGGTCTATTACAGAGCTACAAATCAGATTTGGATGATGAAATTGATGAGGTCTTTTGGTTGAGAGACATGTTGAGTACATGGTTGAGACAAGTAGTTGATGAGTTGGCACATACATGAGGTGTATAGTTGATGATGTTGGTACATATTAATGAGTCATAGTTGATGAGTAGTTGACACATGATTGGTATAGGTTGGTGCATGGTTGATTCACTTGTTTATGGTACAG
>JASDQU010010476.1:0-14848 GCA_032191745.1 Picea mariana | reverse complement strand
AAAGTAGTCAAAGTGGTTTAAGAGATTTTAGAAGGTAAATAATAAAGTGAAGTGATGAGTGTAATATAATTCAAAGTGAATACAAAATAAATTATATAAATAATAAATTTAATGGAGAAATTAGAAGTGGGTTAACCCTAAAATAAGGAAAGTGGGCAGAGTGACCTAGAAGATGTTTTTAAGGAAGCTACTTGGAGAGTATAAATAAGAGGAAAGGCTCTCTCATTTAACATACACTTGAGAATATTGAATATATATAGTTGTATGAGGTAACCAAAGGATATCTAAGCCAAATTTCAGAGGGAAGGTGAAGAAAAGAAGGCTGAAATTAAAGGAAGGATGAATTCTTTTGATGGTGCTTTCTAAGGTATGTTATTTACAGGTCATCTCACCATTTTCGCTATAATTTTTTTTTCTATAATGATTCATACCGTGAAATTTCTATTCCATTGAGAAAAAATATCCAAGTATCTGTGGTAAAAAATTCATCTTGTGGGTCATTGTATTTTTGGAGTTACACGCCGTGGAAAATAGGGTTTGTGGCTAGTCCTGAAACTAGTCTAAAACAAATGTTTCCGGTAAAAACGTCACAACTTCTTCATAAAAGATCCAAATTTAGTAAGACAAAATGTGTTATTTAGAGTACAATCTGTAGTATGTTTTTTAACAGTTTCATATCAATTCAATAAATATTCCATTTAGGGCATGCTCTACAATGTCACTCTCTAGAATAATCCATAATTAAGCAAGGTATGCCATTTTTGCTATAAGTCCTTTTCTGAGAGGTTCCAAGTAGTGAAACCAAGAGGAACTACATTAAACACATTGAAGAACATTATGTATTAGTTTTAGATCTTTTTTCATTACAGGTACAAAGTTATGATTACTTCAAGTTAGGGTTGTTGACTAATACAAAACTAGGCATGTGACTAAAGAAAAGTTTGATGAAAATGCTAGTCTCTTATTGTTCAAGTTAAGGAAGGTTTGAAATAATGTGATCATATACACCAGGTCTATTACAAATCTACAAATCAGATTTGGATGATGAAATTGATGAGGTCTTTTGGTTGAGATACATGTTGAGTACATGGTTGAGACAAATAGTTGATGAGTTGGCACATACATGAGGTGTATAGTTGATGATGTCGATACATATTGATGAGTCATAGTTGATGAGTAGTTGACACATGATTGGTACAAGTTAGTGCATGGTTGATGCACTTGTTTACGGTACAGGTTGATTACAAGTTGTTTGGTACAGGTTGGTGCATGGTTGATGCACTTGTTTATGGTACAGGTTGATTACAGGTTGAGGTACAAGTTGATGCATGGTTGATGCATGGTTCAAATTTATTGGTACGGGTTTATAGTAGTATATCTCATAGTGACAGTGTGACAGTGGTTCCATCATTCTACTTCTACTTTAGGGTGGTTGGATGGGGCAAGGACAGGTGGTTGTAGCCACCTTCCAGTTGTAGCCGAAGAACACAGGGGGTTGTAGCCAGAGAATTTGGGAGTTGGAGCTTCCCTCAGGCTGTAGCCTAAGAAACTAAGGGGTTGGAGCCTCCTTCCAGTTGTAGCTGGAAAAAAAAGGAAGTTGGTGCTTGCAATGAATGTAATTCTTCAAGACATATAAGAAAAAAAATTCTGTGGTTTTCTCCCGATTTGGGTTTCCACATAAAACACTGGTGTACTGTGTATGTGTGTGATTGTTCATTTCTTATTGCTCATTATTGGATAATAATTCTACATTGATATAACACTTGGATTATTTGATGAAAAAGGATTATAATTACGCTATTACTGATTCACCCCCCCCTCAGCAATCCAACATGAACTTGTATTAATATATAAAAAACATTGTTGTGCCAAGGCTAGCAACGAGTACATATTCTAATTTTGGACTTTTTCATACATAACACATTTCTTTAATTAAGTCTATTGATAAAAAAGGTGGACCAAATAGAAGTTCCAAGTTTCCTACATGATGCTTGCGTATAAAATTGACCAAAAATACAACTAACTCTAAAAAATATTCATACTTTTTTAAACTTACATGCTACCTTGATCTTCCTGCTCCTTTCCAGTGCACTAGATGCCTGCACCTTCAATGTCCATTGGTACATGATTTTGAAAGGATATCTCTGCTTCATTTCCCCCTCCATGAACACAAAATTTTGTTCCCTGGTTGTTTTATGCTATGGAGAGGTTCTCCACCCCTTGTGATGCAACCAATACCCTCAACCTACCACATTATGCTTCCAAAGTATCGATTCAACACTTTTGGGCGAGGAGAAGGCTCATCTAGGTGACACTTTGAAAATTCCAAGCTCTGGGTGACTAAATTCCTTATGATCTCGATAAAAAAGTAGATTTTTGAATATAATTATTGGATAAATAAATTCCAGACCATAACATTAATCACACAATAACTGGAAATTAAATAGCAGAAGCATAAAAATTATTTTCACACATACACTGGTAATTAATCCTTCAAATTTGCTTTTCATTCCTTTGAAAAACTTATAAGGAAACCTCCACAATATACCCAAAAAACAACATTGCACGGATACCAAAAAATCACCTTGAACTTGAGCAAAACAATTTAAAAAGAGAGTATATTGTGCTGTAAAAATAGAAACACAAGTTTTATGCTGTATGGACTGTACAAATTTTTTAGAACACTGTTGTATGAATTTTGTAATACTATACTGATCCATATTTTTTGTCCATAAGGTTGTATGGAACTATTATGTACAATTTTATGGGACTGTGCATTGCCTGGAAATGCCTCTTTCCTAACTACTTGTACACACACTCTCTCTCACAATCACTCAACCTGCTCAACTTCTCATGTGTTCTCTTATGTGTCTTAACTCCTTATCTTGACTTGTATTTATATTTTTTAGTTGATACCAAAACCCTAATATTTTTTTGAGATTACTTGATCCAGGAGGATCCGAGAATGCTCACAGAGGTCCAGAAAGAACCAGAACATCCACAAAGGTATAGAATGGTTTAGAAATTCTCAAAATTCAAATTCCATTAATGCGTAGATCTCGTCGTTAAATTTCCAATGGCACAAATGGAAAGTAAAACAGAGTTCGTATGCAAAATTTATAAGTGTTCAATGTTCCAGTAAAATAGGCAAAGTCAAAGGTCATAGGGAAAAAAATAAGTGACACATGTCACCACTGCAAGGGTGACATGTGGCACCTAATTATTGGCAGTTGACTATGCAGGGTACGACAAGTGGTCCAATTGAATGATGACAAGTGGAAAACAATTGGTTCAATCATGGTTTGACATGTGGTATTGGAGAGACAATGAGAGGTTTCCATGTGGAAACCTCCCATTGGCCAATGTTGGTTAATATGTATTAAAAGTTATGGAGTCGACAAGGGTCGAACCCACGACCTCCATAACTTTTAAGACTTAACATATCCCCCACTATCAACACACCACCACAACAGTTCTTAACATAATATGTTTTCATATATATTTGAATTGTAATAAAGTTCGAATTTGTGGCCAAATGACCGAGGGCCTAAGCCCTCGACCCTTGGCTCTCGGTCTTGACACCTTACCATATGACTCACACATGTTGCAGAAGGGGCTAACGGATATAACATATCCACGGGAGTTATAACTATTTATAACATATAGTTATATGTTATGGTTACAACAAAATAACAAAGCACCAAAATATGTGGTGGTCGGTGGGGCTCGAACCCCCGACCTACCACATATATAAATATGCCTCAACCAATTCATCTACAAGTCCGGATTTGGTTATAAAACCAACCAAATTAAATTTATATTCAACCACTAATTTCGGGGTTTTGGTTAAGGGGTGTGTCTTATTTAATGGCATGTGACCCAAGGTTGTACAACACACAATTAATGCAAATTTTTTGTCTCGTATGTGTGCCGAGGGTACAAGGCATTTGAGGTAACATCGTAAAGTGTTCCAAGGGGTAGCTTGACGGGATTTCAAGTATTTGATATCAATTTTACAAGAATTTTCGCCAGGAATCCAACGATGCATTATGTTTCTACATTTGAGCAGTATGTAAAAAGGTCATTATAAAATGCAAACATTTGAGCATTAATAAAGAAAGTCTATTGGAAGTGGACCATGAGAGGTAGCCCAAATTGGGTGAAATCTGATTTTTCCAATTTGTGTATGTGATTATATTATCATTGTTCATTTCAAGTTCAATTATTTTCAATTCATTTATCATTAAAGTGGATTTGGTTAGATAATTTCTTCACATGTAAGTTGCAAAACAATCAAGCGATCATTTTATTTCGAATATCAAGTAGATATTTATGTGCATTTTAAATTATCAACATCTAAGGATTTTTTAGATCAAGTAGATATTTATGTGCATTTTAAATTATCAACATCTGAGGATTTTTTAGATCAAGTTGGTATCACAGAAAATTTGACAAGTATTTTTCAAGTGGATGCTTACAAGAGCCAAACTCAAACTTGGTAAAGGGAAACTTGCAATTTATAAGTCCAAAATTGGAAAGAGATTTCAACGACATAAGATGGATTCTGAAAAAGGAGAAGAAGAAGATCATCCCATGAGTCATAAAGAGATTAGAGATACGTTTCAATCACTATGAGAAACAATAGATGAGTTAGAAAGAAGAATTCAAAAGCCTATAAGTGAAGAATATTCGGTAAAAGGAGAAGGAGGAGGTGAAGGCAGTGGACCTTCAAAGACCCCTTCCCCTTCCCCTTCCCCTTCCTCATCATTATCATCAGTTTCTTCTGAAGCAAGTAAACATTCTCATTGACAAAAAAATTCTTCTAAGAAGTTTGAGTATAATCTGTTATTAGTAAAATTGGATGTTAATTTCGAGTTTCCGACCTATGATGGAGAATTGAATTTCAAGAAATTGGACAATTGGATCAAGAAAATAGAGGTATATTTCAGGATTCAAAAGATCATGGATGAGGCTGCAACGATACAATTAGCTTCTCTTTGACTAAGTGGCACTACCTTAATATGGTGGGAGAGTAATATGCAAGTTGATCTTGTTCAAAAGGGTAAAGTAATCTCTTCTTGGGATAAGTTTACTAAGGCTACCATGAAACAATTGTATCTAATGACACATACACATACGACAATGATCGAGTGGTAGAATTTGAGACGAAGTAAAGTCCAAAATATTCAAGAATTAAAAAAGAAGGCATTATCCTAGGAATTTCATTGTATACTCATTAAACTATTCTGAAATATATTGGTGGCATGCACTCATATCTTTGTCACACTATTCTAATGTTTATCCCCACTAACATTGCATGCAAGCAAAGATAAGAATCCATTCAATTTCAAGAAGAAAATAAAAGTTAAATGGAAGAGTAAGAAATCAACCACAACGAAGCAAGTTGAGGGAAGACCTACATGTTACCACTATAAGAGAAAGGGACACGAGGAATCACAATGTTGGAAGCAAAATACGATTGCATCAACTCATCATGATCTAGGGTCAAATTCCGTTTATGAATCCAAGATCATGGCCATAGGAAGCAAAGATATATTATCTATATATTCAAATTCTCCAGTTCAATTTGCCAACATGGAAAGTGATATTGATCAGAAGAAAAGGAGCAAGCTTTTTCATGCCAGAGTTATAGTCAAGCATACAAAGGCAGATACTTTATTTGACAATGGATATCAAGTTAATCTAATATCTAAAGAAATCATTAAGAAGCTGATATTGAAGATGACACCTCACAAAAATCCATATCCATTAGGTTGGGTGTGTGACGATGCTAAGTTGTAGGTAACAAAATAGTGTAAAATCAAGCTTGCAATTACAACTAAGTTCTTTGATGAGGTCGAGTTATATGTTATGCCTCTTGACATTTGTGACATTGTATTGAGAAGTCCATATCTATTTGACAGGAAGGCTGTGTTATATAGAGAAGAAAATAAATATCATCTTTTCAAGGATGGGGTTGAATATATTGTCAGAGCTCATTGAATCAAAACTAATGTTTCTTTAGTGAGCACAAGTAAATATTTTGTTTTTATGATAGTGAAACAAAAATAAGAATATATTCTTTAGCAAGTTGTGATCCAAATCATAAATAGGAATTGATCAACATCATATCTAATTATGATGAGTTGTTTCAAGAACCTATAGGGTTGCCTCTTGAAAGAGAGTTGAACATGAAATATATTTGCAACATGACGGTCATCTTCTGAACATTGGAATGTAGAGGTCATTAGTAATTGAGAACACATAAATCAAGAAGCAAGTTCAGGAGTTGCTCGATAAAGGGATCATTAGACCAAGCTCCTCTACGTGTGGTTCTCCTATTGTATTAGTTCTAAAGAAAGATGGCACATGGAGGATGTGTATTGATTTTCAAGCCCTAAATAAGATTACAGTAAAGAACCATTATCCTCTTCTCGGAATAGATGATCTATTAGTTTAGTTAAATAATGTTGTGTATTTCACTAAGTTGGACTTGAGAAGTGGTTACCATCATATCATAATTGCAGAAGGCGACATATGAAAAATTATTTTTAAGACCAAGAAAGGCTTGTTCAAATTGTTGTTTATGCCATTTGGGTTATGTAACACACCAACAACTTTTATGAGAGTGATGAATGATGTGTTTAGACTCTATATAGATGATTTTTTTATTCTCTATTTAGATGACATATTGATATTTAGTCAAAAATGGGAAGATCATATAAAGCACATCAAGACAATGTTTGAACTCTTGAACAAGGAGAGGTTGTATATCAAGTTATCTAAGTGTGAATTTGGAAAAACTTCTATGGTATATTTGGGTTACATTGTAGGGAATGGTCATTTAAAAATAGATCCTACAAAAGTAGAAGTCATTATGAAATGTCCCAAGCCAACTAATGCCACCGAATTCAAGAGCTTCTTAAGAGGAATACAATATTGGAGGAAATTTATTGCTAATTTCTCATACATAGCATCACCTCTACATGCATTAACAAGTGTTAAATAGGGCTTTCAATGGGGAGGAAATCGATATAAAGCCTTCAAGACATTGAATGAAAATATAAGCACCACACTAGCTTTGGCTCTGCTAGATCAACAATGACCATTTGAGATTCAAACCGATGCAAGCAAATATTCCATGGGTGCAATCTTGATGCAATGAGGTAAACCTATATGTTATCATTGTGAGACTTTCACTCAAGGTGTGATTAACTATCCTACATATGATAAGGAATTGTATGCATTTGTACAAAGTGTAAAGAAATGGAAGCATTACTTAATGGGAAAGGAGACAATAATTCATACCCATCATCAACCATTACAGTATTAGCAGTCACAGACCAAGATACAACAATCACGACACTTCAGATGGATGGGTTTTATACAACAGTTTCATATGGTAATCAAGTACAAGAAGGGTATTCATAATAAGGTTGTAGATATGTTATCAAGACCAATAATTAATGTATCCACAATACTCAAGTATAATCCTTTAGCACATGAAAGTTATGCAAAACAATATGCCAAGGATGACGATTTTAAAGAAGTATATGATGCATTAACTCATGACAATCAACAGTCAGATTATTATATGCATGAAATTTTATTATATCATCTTGGAAAACTATGTATACCAAGAGATGAAAAGGTAAATATAATCAGAGAAGCTCATACATCTCTCATCTCTGGTCATTTCTGGGTTGGCAAGATAGTTGCGCAATTACAAAGATATTTTTATTGGCCTCGAATGAATGAAACAATTTCCAAGTATATCAAAGGGTGTGTCATGTGTGCCACAATTAAGCCTAACAAATGAAAGCTAGGATTATATAAACTACTTTCGGTACCTTCACAACCATGGGAAAGTATCTCCATGGAATTTGAAGGGGGTTTCTCGATGTACATGATAGGTCAAGTAAACCTAGCAACAGAAAGATAGGATTATATACACCACTTCCGATACCTTCACATCCATGGGAAAGTATATCCATGGATTTTGCAAGGGGTTTCCCGATGTCTAGGACAGGTCATGATTATCTATATGTCATGGTGGAAAGATTCAACAAGATGTGTATTCTAACACCATGAAAGAAACATGTCATAGATGAACATACAACACATATGTTCTTCTCTAATGTATGGGTTCATTTTGGAATTCCTACATATATTATATCAGATCGAGATTCTCAATTTTTGGGAAATTTTTGGTCTCATTTATGGGAGGTAATGGACACTAAGTTGAAGAAGAGCACGACTTTCCATCCACAGAAAGATGGACAGACAAAGGTGGTAAACATAACCATGGTACATCTACTTCAAGGATACTGCAACGAGCATCCTAAATTATGGGATGAACAATTTCCTTATATACAACATGCCTGTAATTATGCCATGCGTTTGTCTACTCAGAAAAAACCTTTTGAAGTATGTTTGGAGTACTTGCCTAAATCACCTATGGAATTTATTTTTGGAGATGTAGGTAAAGAAGATGGACATGATGAAACAGATAAATATAAAAGGTTCATCCAAAATATTCAATAGGTACATCAAGCAATATAAGAACAATTGGAGAAGATTCAAGCCAAGTACAAGTCAAGGCATGAAAAACATCAGGTTGATCATTAGTTTGAAGTCGATGATCAAGTATGGTTACATATCAGCAAAGATATAATGAAAGGTGAAGGTGAAAATATAAGGCCAATCTGTTATGGTCCATTCAAAATCTTAGAGAATATTGGTACTAATTCCTTTTGTTTAGATCTACCAACCTACATGAAAATGTATTTAGTGGTAAATGTTGAGAATTTGAAACTTTATGAGCCTCCTATGATTATGGATGAATATGAAAGTATTCAGGTTCCAACCGTTGATGATTTTGATCCAGAATATTTGGACGAGTTGCAGGAAGATGTCATTCTCGACATAAGGATCAAAACTTCACAGCAAGGTGATGTGGAATATCTTCGAGTTGGTATTAAAGGGGTAAAACCAAGTAAATCCAAATGGATGGAGATCAAAAGGGTGAGGGAACTCTACCCTCACTTATTTGTTGAGTAATCAAAACTTTTGGTGGTCCAAAAGGATTCCAATGGGGAGGAATGATCCAGGAGGATCCATGAATGCTCACAGAGGTCCAAAAATATCTGAAACATCCATAGAGGTCTAGAATGGTTCATAAATGATCAAATTCAAATGCTTCAAATCATCCCAAAAACACCATCAATGCGTAGAGACCGTTGTTAGCTTTCCAAAGATGCAAATGACAAGTCAAACAAAGTTCATATGCAAAAGTTATAAGTAGTCAAAGTTCCAGTCAAACAGAAAAAGTCAAAGGTCAAAGGGAAAAAATAAGTGACACGTGTCACCACTGTAAGGGTAACACATGGCACCTAATTATTGGAAATTGATTAGGCAAGATACGACAAGTGGTCCAATCACATGATGACAAGTGGCAAACAGTTGGTTCAATCATGGTTTGACATATGGCATTAGAGAACCAATGAGAGATTGCCACGTGGTAGCCTCCCATTGGCCAATGTTGGTTAATATGTATTAAAAGTTATGGAGTCGAAAGGGGTCGAACTCGTGACCTCCATAACCCAAGACTTAACATAGGCCCCACTACTAACACACCACCACAATAGTTCTTAACATAATATGTTTTCATATATATTTGAATTGTAATAAAGTTCAAATTGGTGGCCAAAGGGCTAAGGGCCTAAGCCCTCGACCCTTGGCTCTCGGTCTTGACACCTTACCATATGACTCACACCTGTTGAGGAAGGGGATAATTGATATAACATATTTTCAAGAGTTATAAATATTTATAACATATAGTTATATGTTATGGTTACAACAAAATAATAAAGCGTTGAAATATGTGGTTATCGGTGGGGCTTGAACCCCCGACCTACCACATATATAACTATGCCTCAATCAATTCGATTACAAGTTTGGATTTGGTTATAAAACCAAGCAAACTATATTTAGATTTGACCACTGATTTCGGGGTTTTGGTTAAGGGGTGTGCCCTATTTAATGGTGTGTGACCCAAGGTTGTACAATAAAAAATTAATGCATATTTTTTCCTCGTAATGCATGCTAATGTTACAAGGAATTTGAGGTAACATCGTAAAGCGTGTCGAGGGGTACTTTGATGGAATTTCAAGTATTTTATATCAATTTTGCACTATTTTTCACCAGGAATCCAATGATGCACTCCGTTTCTGCAATTGCGCAACATATAAAAAGCTCATTGTAAAACAAAAGCATTTGAGCATTAATAAAGAAAGTCTCTATTGGAAATGGACCCGGAGAGGTAGCCCAAATTGGGTGAACTTCACTTTTTCCAACTTGTGTATGTGATTATATTATTGTTGTTCATTTCAAGTTCAATTATTTGCAAGTAATTTATCATTAAAGTGGATTTGGTTAGATAAGTTTTTCACATGTAATTTGCAAAACAATCGAGCGATCATTTTATTCTGAAGATCAAGTATATGTTTATGTGTATTTTAAATTATCAACATCTAAGGATTTTTCAGATCATTACTCCTAGTCTAAGTCATGCATGCATGAAATACACTTTTTAGACTCAACTGCTAAAAATAAGACTTTCACTTTTAACTAAAGTGAGTTACAAAACTGAATTACTTTTCAAAAAATATCTCATACTAATTCCTATATTAGCTATAATTCTCAACACTTCCTCTTAGCAAGGAATTCATTTTTCACCAATCCAAGTTTGTATTTGAATGCCTAAAACTTCCCTTTTGCCAAGGGCTTGGTCATAATATCAAATACATGTTGATCCATGGGAATATACTAGAGCTTCACTACTCCCTCTTGAACCCTATCTCGTACGAAGTGATATATCATCTCTATATGTTTGGACATATCATGAAACACTGGATTCTTAGAGAGTTTGATACAACTCTGATTATCATAGTAAATGAATATGGGATCCAACTCCCGATAAACAATTATGGAAGTAACTTGTGAATCCAGATGGCCTCACAACTAGTCGTACTGGCTATAATGTAGTCTACCTCTACTGAGCTAAGTTCCATGAAATTCTACTTCCCGTTGAACCATGATATCATCACTAATACCAAGCTAAAGCAACACTTTGAGGTACTTTTCCTGTTTGTTTCACTACCTGCCCAATTTGAGTGTGTATACTCATGCAAATTCACTTCATCATCTCCAAGATATCTCAAACCATAATCCACTATGCCCATCAAATACATGGGCACATGTGTTGTTGTTATCCAATGCTCTCGCCTTAGCACCACCATGAACTAACTCAATGTGTTCACTGTAGAATATCTGGCCTAGTTTTGACCAAATACATCAAAGAACCTATTAGCTTTTTGTACAATGTGGGATCCACCAACTCGATATATAAATTTGTCACCTTATCTAGATTAGTGATCATGGGTGTGACCATAGGTTTGTAGTCCTTCATCCAAAACCTCTTCATGATTTGAAATACATACTTACCCTACCCAAGGAAATGCCTTCCTCTTTAGTGATAGAAATACCACACCATGGTGAATAGAAAAACCACACCATAATGAATATTCCTTTTCCAAATTATTCGAAATGTTTCCAAGACCCTAGGCATAATAGGCTATCATATTTCCTCTAGGATCATGAAGACTCCCCTCCCACACCTATCACCCATGTATAGGGATATATTTCTCACTCTAAAATGTATAAGAATATCTTAGTTCTCTTAGTATAATCATAAAAAATGGCGTGAAACTGTTAAGCCTTAGATAAAGCTCCATGTTATGTATAAAATTCCTTATTAAGCCCTAGATATTGAATTATTACATTTCTAGTGTTATATGTGTAGGTCGGTTAGAACTGTGCATTGCACCCTTTCATCATAATTGTACCCTTTGTATCATATTATTTTCTAAATTGGATATACTGTAAAAGGAGGTTTCCCCCTCAAAGTGGACAGTAATCATTGATTTTTATCATTTTTAAGGCATTGGACCATAACATTTGGTATCAGAGCATAGATCCTAGGGTTTTTCTTCTCCAAGCAAGCCATATTAGTATTTTCACTATAATTTTTTTTTGGGATGATTCAAAAAGATAAATTGGAGGTCATTTATAATACATAACAAGATAAATATGGTGCAAATTTGATCTTCTGGGTCATTATACGTTTAGAGATATACCATGTGGAAGATAGTGTTTTTTACTAGTCCTATAAATACTCTCAAATAGGTGTTCTTGGTAAAAAAATCATATATTCTCCAGTGAGGATCCAAATTATACGAAAACAATTTCATTTGAAAGAGGACATTCCATAGTATTTCTGGTACAAGTTTTAGAATCAGGTAATAAATATTGAACATGTGGTATTTTGTATAAGTTCACTCTCCCAGAAAGGCAAACAATCAACAAGGTTTGGGAAAGTTACCATAAATTTCATTTGACACACCCAATTTTGGCTAGATCTATGACATTGTAGAGAAAAAATATCATAGTACTATAGGTCAAAATTTCATACTCAGAAGGGCCTAAGTTTCAAAAATACATCAGAAGTAAGGTTGGTTAGGAGGACATACTCCAAATTAAGGGATTTAAAGGTATGCAACTTACGATTGGCATAACTTTTTATTGGAAGATCTGTTTTTGGTGATTCAAAATTTGTGATAAAGAGGAAAAAGAGGAGAATTATTATTTTTTCATATGGATGCAAAGGATGTTGGCATGTTTTACAGGCAACGTATGCTTGTCATTTATGGAAAGTACAACAACGATGATGCCTTGAGTACAGGTATAATGTGCCAGGCGAGCACCAAAAGTATTTTGGGGAGACGCAACAGAGAAATCTTGTGAAGACAATAAGAGATAGTGCAGAGGTGAACACAGAGTGAAAGATCAGAAGTGTAAGCTCATAAGTGTAAGATCAACAACGATGATCACACGACAAGATCATAAGTGTAAACTCCAGGAGTTAAGGAAGCAACTCACGGCAGAAAATCCCAAAATGTGAAAGATCAGAGCATGTCAAAGACTCCATTTCAGAGTTTCGTTGATTGAGAAATTGGAGTTGCAGATACCAAGAGTTGGAGGAGTCAAGAGTCGAGACTCTTCATCAAAGGAGTCCCAGAGTTGTGACATGCGAAATGTCGAAATCCCGAAATAGGCACATCAACAAAGGTTTCAGATACCGGGAGTTGGAGGAGTCAAGAGTCGAGACTCTTCATCACATGAGTCCCAAAGTCATGAAATATCAAACACCGGAATCTCGAAACAGGTGCATCAACAAAGGTTTCAGATACCGGGAGTTGGAGGAGTCAAGAATCGAGACTCTTCATCACAGGAGTCCTGAATTTGTGAAATGCGAAATGCCGAAATCTTGAAACAGACACATCAACAAAGACTCCATTTCAGAATTTCGGATACTGGGAGTTGGAGGAGTCAAGAGTTGAGACTCTTCATCACAGGAGTCCCGAAATTTCAGAATGTGAAACACTGAAATATGTTGATCTGACTCCATTTCGGAGTTTCAGATACCAGGAGTTGGAGGTGTCAAGGACACTCACAACAGAATCCTCGAAACGCGAAATGCGAAATGCGTGTTCAGAATTGGCCTCTGGTCATAACCTATGGTCACATCGATGAAGTCTCAAGGGAGGAGCTAGCACGAAGCTAATATCCACTTCAGAGATCGCAACTTGGAGAGTCAAGATGCCTCACAACAGGAATTGTCGAAATGCGAAATTGCGACATGGAGTTTCAGAGATCATGACTTGGAGAGTCGAGATGCCTCACAACAGGAATTCGTGACATGTGAAATGCCGAAATGCGAATTTGTGACATGGAGTTTCAGAGATCGTGACTTGGAGAGTCGAGATGCCTTGCAATAGGAATTCGTGACATGCGAAATCCCAAAATGATGAAATGCGAAAACACCTTTTGGTGTAGGCTGTGGTCATCGCCTGAGGCCACATGTGAAAGGAAAGGTGAAAGGTGCCAAAGGCATAAGGCTCAAGAGGTTCATAGTGTAACTGCCAAAAACCAGTGATTGTTTCTGCACATGAAAATCAAAGAAGCCTCAGTGTGATTGCCAGAGGAGCTGAAGAGTCTCAAGGCATCTACCAGGGGAGCAAATACTGTTCATAGAGGTGATTGATAGATGGAAGAGCATTGAATCCTGTAACTGCAACAGAAAGGATGAGCTTGACTATGATAGAGAAGACAAAGAGTCTCAACTGCTAGACAGGCAAAGGAATCTCAGCATAACACCCAATGATGATGAACGCATGGGTTTAACCGCCATAGATGCTAAAGAGTTGTAATGATGATTAGGCAAAGCACTTGACATGAGGATTGAGTGAGTGAAGCAGAGAGCATGCTGAGTGGTAGTGAACAACCTAAGGAGTAGAACCATGGCACGGTGAAGAGCATGTAGAAGCATTGCGCATAGAGCATGCACAAGGTGCACAAAGACTTGAAGAATGCATAACAAAGAAGAGATGGGGGCTGCTGTTGAGAGTGAGTTAGGCGTGTAGAAGGAGGCAGTGTGCAATAGCTGAAATACACAAAAGAGGAATGGTGCATGGAATGGACATGGTGCAGAGAGCATAAAAGGCACAAGAACAGAAAGCGCAAGGCATGTGTGTTGGAAGACAGTGAGGCAGACAAAGCAGGGCAGTGTAGCAGAACAATGATGAGAATAGTAAGCCATTGATGAACAATATATCACTCTAATAAGTTTCAATAGAAAATATTTATAACTAGGGTGGTTGGGAGGTGCTAGGGAGGACTGTTGTCCTCAGAGGTTCAAGTGGGTGCTTGAACACAGGGAGTTGTAGCT
>JASDQU010010475.1:168860-183771 GCA_032191745.1 Picea mariana | reverse complement strand
ATTAAATATCAGACAGATCGCGTAGATACAAAACACAATTAAGTCAAACATATTACAAATGTTTACAATATTCAACCAAATATCTTAACCAAGGGCCCCCGATCAAACATTGGCACCTCCGTTATCGATACAATGACTGTACAAAAATCTGTGCCCTGGTATCCTTCCTTGTAGACATCAAGCATATACTAAAAGCTTGTCAAATTTAAAGTAATTACAAAACTTTCTCTCTCACCCGTGGAATAATCAAGGGTTCACTGGCTACGCACTCTGGTTGAACTATAATTTAAACGTTAAACTTCCCAACCTATCTGATTGTTCCAACCATGTTATCATGAAGAGTACTAATGTGAAGTTACCCATAATATTTTTAAAAAGAATATATAGAACACAATCTATTCAACATGCGACCTCTACAATCTTACAATAATAAGAATAATTTACAATGGGCACATTAATTATAAGAGTGGGGAGTTTCTTTTCATGTATCCATGTAATATAAATTGCACTCAATACAGATCAATAATTCAAAAATGAAATACGGTGGCTAAGAAGTTAAGGAAATTTGAAGATGCTAATCCGTAGACTTGCGTCAACTCTAGGGGTATTCTTCTTTCCCTAGTTCCCAAAACAACAAAGCGGCCATGCACACAAAACCGAAGATATTCTAGCTCCAAGCTTGTCTCGTAAGGTAAGCTACCACTCTATCTCGAGCTTGTTATCCCAATTCTCACCAGTAAAATCAGTCAAAAACAATTTGGCAGCGTAACTTTAGCAATAACCATTGTGATCCCCTTTCCCAACTAGACCATTTTTTTTATAGGAATTTCCTTAATGACACATGCCCACATGCACCATTAATTTGTTTTTTTATTAAATAATTTAGGATTATTCCCCCTCTCCCCAAGTTGCACATCGCTCATAGTTGTCATTCTCATTTAATGACTAACTCCTTACTAAATCTGAGTTCGAGTTAAAATATGAGTCTTATTCTAGTTATACTAGTGGTAGCTAGACTCTAGATACCATTCTATGCGTACTCTTATTCTCTCATGCTTTATGTCTTTCTTATGTTAAATTCCATTTTGGTAATTTCTTGCACACATGTGTATTAAATTAAATCTTTAGATTTATTTCACTTTTCTTAATTCTTAAATTGATTTACCTCATTCATTTTTAATTTAATTAATAATTTATTCTCCTTACAAAACTTAGACTTAGGATTAATGTTTTAACATAGGCTTAGACTTTTATTCAGATTTATAATTAATAAAATTTCTCATTAATTATTCAAATCTAGCAAGGTCTAAAGATTTTCAAGGTTTATAATTATTCTTTCAAGGTTTTCTAGGCCACCTAGATTCATTGACTCAAGTTTTATTTACACAATGTGCCGTTCAATATGCACCTCCGTGCTCCAAGGGTGCCACTCGCCTCTGACTGATTTTGGTAGTTGTCCAACCCTTGGAGTCAACACTCCATTTGTGCGACCTTGTGAGAGACTAAGGGATTCTAAGGAATAAAGACTCCACCTTATTGTGTGCCCCTTAGAATCTTCTTCATTAATGACTGTCTGAGTCTTCCCTCATGACATTGTGGACCTCTCGAACTAGGTAATCGTTAAAATACAATTCGAGCCACGACAAGAGTGCTAGTAGGTTGTGACATGGACGCTGCCACACCTCTCCCTCAATATCTGGTTTCTATGCATGGCCCCTTTACTCCTTATGTAAGTCATATTAGCAAGCATTCATCAACCTGCATCCATTGGAAAAACACTGTCACTGATCCATATACATAACCATACTAAATCAATCATATGAAACATATGTGTGAAATGAAATACTCAAACAAAACTCAATCCACTCCCTCACTCAATTCATAGCCCAAGGAGGTCTATTGGTTCCATTGGCATCCACAATCTGTCAAATGTCTTGCACACTCAGGGAAAAATCGTTAATAGCATCTATCAATACATATATATCAAATAACAATAAATCACAACTCATCAACAATCATCATGTAAAATCCATAATCAAAACAAATAACAATGTACTATAATCGGATCACTTGCACGCAATTGTCCTCAAAGAATAAATCGATAACATGTGCTCAGTAGAAAGGGATGTTACATACACCCCCACTTGTTTTAAACTTCGTCCTAAAGTTGTACAGTATATAAAATGCAGTAAATACAAACTTATATGCCAAGATATATATGTCTAATTTATCAAACAAGTAAGGAAACTGCTGACGCATATCATATGCATCCTCCCAGGTAGTCGAGTGTGGACTATAATTTTCCCATTGGACCTTGACCTGATCGACTATTTGACGTTGTAGCTATCGAATGCGATGGTCTAGAATGCGGATTCACTCTACCGTGAGAGAACCCTTGTCCGACACCTGCAAATAACTCATGTCAATCACATGTGTAGGATCACTAACATAATGTATCAAAACAGATACATGAAAAACATCATGCATACACCTCAAAGAATTAGTCAAGGATAGTCTATAATCCATGGGACCTTTCTTTTCCACAACCTCGAAAGGTCCCACAAACCTAGGAGAGATTTTAGCACCCCTTCCAAACTTGATCAAACTGTTGTGCGGTTTCACCCGCTAGAAAAATCGGTCGCCAACTTCATAATTGCGGTCAACACGATGCACATCAACATAACTCTTCTGTCGATCTTGCGCTTCTTTAATCATTTGTCTTATTGATTTCATCTATTCTTCAATTTCTTGGATCACTTCTGGTCCTACTAGGACCCTGTCCTCAAGTTGATCCCAGGTCAATGGCGTCCGACACGGTCACCCGTAAAGAAACTCAAACAATGCCATTTTAATGGTACCTTGGTAGCTCTTTTTGTATGAAAACTCTACGAGTGGAAAGAACTCTTCCCAACGTTTCTGTTGGTGCATTACATATATACACAACATATCTTCCAAAATTTGGTTCGTTCTTTCTGTATGCCCRTCTGTCTCAGGGTGATATGTTGTACTAAAGTTCAGTTGTTCTCTCAAAGCCTCTTGGAAACTAGTCCAAAATCATCCTGTAAAACCCGATCCTCGATCGCATATGATCTGTTTTGGCACACCATGTAACCTTACAATCTTGTTGAAAAAAAGTCTATCTATGTCTGGCGCCTGATATGTCGTACGTATAGGAAGAAAATGTGCACTCTTCGTCAGAGTGTCAACTACCACGAAAATCGAGTCATGTCTCCTTGTTTTCAGTGGAAATCCAACTATAAATTCCATCGAAATGACCTCCCATTTTGATTCTGGAATAACGTGTGGCTGTAGTAATCCTTCTGGATGTCTATGTTCAACTTTCACTTGCTGACATTCTAAACATGTTGCCACATAACTAACTATGTCTGCTTTCATTCCTTTCCAGAAGAATAAAGGCTTAAGGTCCGCCCTCATCTTCGTGACTCCCATATGAGCCATGTACACTGTTTTATGAGCTTCGCTTAAGATCAAATTTCTCAATCCATCATTAGGCAGTACACAAATCCTTTCGTTAAATCTCAACAATCCATCATTGTCTGAATAATAACCTTCAAATTTTGGTACGATCAGGGTATCTTGTCCAATATTTTCCTTAGCCTCCTTATACCACTCATCGTCAATATGTATAGTTAGAATATTTTCTCGAAGATTCGTCTCAAGAGGTATTACTGAGAATATGCATTGTCTCTGACTTAACGCATCTGCTACTCTATTCACTGTACCTTTTATGTAAGTAGTCTCGAAGTCGTATTTGCTAAATAGTTCTGACCAATGCCTCTGTTGTGCATTTAAGTCACTCTGCATAAATAAATGGTGTAGTCCACAGTGATATGTCTTTAGTTCGAATTTCCATCCAATCAGATAGTGTCTCCAAATTCTCAAGGAATATACAATGGCCAACAACTCCAAATCATGCATTGCATAGTTCTCCTCATGCCTTCTCAATTTCCTTGAAATGTAAGCGATCACTCGACCGTCTTGCATCAATACTCCTTCTAAACCTTCCTTGGATGCGTATGTGCATACCAATAATTCCTTGTCCATGTTAGAGACTTTTAGTATCAGCGATGTCGTAAAAAAATCCTTGAGCCTTTGAAATGCTTCCACACATTTCTCAGTCCATACAAACTTCTTGTTCTTCTTCTGCAATTCCTTGATCAGATTTTCTATCTTCGAAAAACCTTCGACGAATTGTTGGTAGTATCCTGCTAAACCAATAAAGCTGTGTACTTCTTCTACGTTTCTCGGTGCAGGACATTCCATAATATTCTCTACTTTCACTAGATCTGCAATGATACCTTCACCTGATATGATATGCCCCAAGTAATGAATCTTCAATTGGTAAAGAGAAAATTTTGACAGTTTCCCGTATAATTTGTTTTCTCGTAGACATTGTAGTACCATTATTAAATGTTCGTCATGCTCTTATTTTTTCCGAGAATAAATTAATATGTCATCAATAAATACTTGAACAAACTTGTCCAAGTGTTCGAGGAACACCCCATTCATCAAGCTCATGAATACCCCCGTGGCGTTTTTCAGTCCAAACTGTAGAACTGTAAACTCATAGTGTCTGAACCTCGTATTAAATGTGGTTTTAGGAATATCTTCCTCTTTAATTCATAACTGGTGATATCCCGATCTCAAGTCAATCTTTTAAAACACAGTCGCTCCTTTCATATGATCGAACAAATCGTCTATTATTGGCAACATATACTGGTTCTTGATCATTGCTTTGTTTAATTGACGGTAGTCAATACAAAGTCTCCACGATCCATCCTTCTTTCTTATGAAAATAACTGGTGCAATCCAAGGTGAAACACTTGGATGTGTTATCACTCCAAGAAACTCTTTGTGGTTGTGGGTCAAAGATGCTTTGTAACTTAAAGTAAACTTGTTTTTCCAATGGTTCATACTTTACTTCAGCATCTCTCAAGACTTTACTGAAAAAGGCAACTGGTTGTTCCTGATCATCAACATTTCTCTGCAATAGTACAATTGCAATTGTATCTTTTGAAGCAAATGAAAAGATATAAAACTCCTTGTCAAAGTTAGGACTGATTAAAATAGGGGTTGTTATAATGGCTTCTTCGATAGCATTGAAAGAGTGTTTAGCTTCTTCAGTCCATTTTACTTCATAATTCTTTCTTAACATACAAGTAATGTGCTTTGTAAGTTCTGCAAAGTTTGCTATAAACCTCCCGATAAAGTTTATAGTTCCAAGGAAAGACTGAATATCCTTTTTTGATCTAGGAAGAGACAAATTTTTAATGGATTCTACTCTTTCTGGATCAATCATTACCCCATCAGCTGAAACAATATATCCAAGCAATTTCCCTTCTTTAAGTGCAAAATTAGATTTCTTAGGATTAAGAGAAATGCCATACCTCCTGCATTTTAGGAATGCCTTCCTCAAATGTTGCAAATGATCTTCATGGCTGCTTGAAAAAACAGTTATGTCATCAAGATATATCAGAACAAATTTGTCTTTCTATCCAATGAATGCGATGTCCATCGCTATCTGGAAACTAGCTCCAACATTCATCAATCCGAAAGGCATCTTTTCATACATGAAAGTGCCCCATGGAGTGGTAAAGGCAGTCTTTTCTCTATCATCTGGATGGACAACAATCTGATTGTATCCAAAGAATCCATCAATAAAGGACGTCACGCCTGACCCTGACACCTTTTGTAAAATGTGTTCCATCTTGGGCAGCAGGTAGTTGTCTTTCCTAGAACACTTGTTTAAATTTCTGAAATCCACACAGAGTCTGATCTCTCCATTTTTCTTTCTGACAGGTACAAGGTTATCAATCCAATCTGAGTATTTGAGAGGGATAATATTTTTAGCATCCAATAATTTCTTGATCTCTTTTTCCATGGTAGGAAGCAACACAGGACTGAAAGATTTAAGCTTCTGCCTAAATGGATTAGTATCTTTGTTTAGGGGAATCTTGTGTTGAATTTTCTCAGTGTTGAATGTTTTCAAGTCATTGTATTGCCAAGAAAAGATATTAGCGAATTCTCTTAGCAACTCACCATAATCAACCTTTTGTTCTTCAGATAGATGAGAAGCTAAGTTGACATATTTAGGATCTTGTTCACTGGCTACATTAAACTAAAATACATCTGAGTCTTCTTCCTTCTTTTTCAATTTGATAGCTAGATCATTATTATCAAAAATCCTTTCTAAAGGGACCAATCCTTTAGGAATTCTGTTAGTGGACAATTGAACAATTTCATGTGCTCCAATTTTACTTCTTAGCTTTGGCTTCTCAGCTTANAAAGATATTAGCGAATTCTCTTAGCAACTCACCATAATCAACCTTTTGTTCTTCAGATAGATGAGAAGCTAAGTTGACATATTTAGGATCTTGTTCACTGGCTACATTAAACTAAAATACATCTGAGTCTTCTTCCTTCTTTTTCAATTTGACAGCTAGATCATTATTATCAAAAATCCTTTCTAAAGGGACCAATCCTTTAGGAATTCTGTTAGTGGACAATTGAACAATTTCATGTGCTCCAATTTTACTTCTTAGCTTTGGCTTCTCAGCTTATTCATCATGTTCATTATCCAAATCAATCTGCAAATATGCAAACTCATCCATTACTGCAAGGAATCTGGTGAGTTCAACATCATCTTCAAAAACCTTCCAAAACTTTACATTATCAGGGAGTGATGGCCTATACTTTACTTAGACTTCAAAGTTTAATTTAGGAGGCAATGGAGGTATGAAAGAGCAAGCTGAAACAACCAATGAATCATCTAGTTCATTCATAGCTCTAGGAACATGAGTAATCTTGAAATCTGTAAAAGTATGAATCACTGTCAAAACTTCATCTCTATAGGCTTTCAGCCTAACATGTTTGGCCTGGAAAGATTTGTTTACTTGCTGAATTATTAGGTCTGCATCTCCAAATACCTGTAGTCTCTGAATCTTCATCTCTTTGGCTGCATTTAATCCTAGGAGAAGTGCCTCATACTCTACAATGTTGTTAGTTGCTTTAAAATCAAGCTTAAAAGACAAATGAGTGGTTTCCTTCAATGTGGAAATAATGACTATGCCTGCTCTAGCTGATTCTCTTGTACATGCCCCATCAAAAAACATTGTCCACAAATCATTCTCACCTATTTCTACTAGCCGCACAATGGGATTCTTAAGTAGTAATGATTATGAACGAGTGTCATCGATTTGAAGTATACATGATCCCATACCTGTGTCCACTGGATAAATTGGGTGATTGACTGGATTCTGATCATCACTGATTATGCATGCAAGATGAGATTCTCTATACAACCTTCTGTTTTCTCCACCGAACACCGGGATGCTGGCATATGATAGGTCCATTTGCAGAGTTCCACTAAGTCTTTTCATGAAATATCTATACAAGAGACATCCAAATTTGGGAGGGATGTCTACCACAACCACATCCATCACCATAGTTTTCATTGATGCTAAGGTCAAATTCACTACCAAATCTTTAATAAGACCAAAGAATTTAACTCTCTTAAAGTCAAAAGAGAAAATATCATGATAAGTCTTAGTGATTTCTAGACCAAGCTCTTCCATCACAGCCTTTGGCATCAGATTATGAGATGCACCTGAATCTAAGAGACAATTATGCAATATTTTGTCATGAATGTTCAAAGAAATGTAAAATGGTGGACAACTCTCATCCCTATATTCAATCATAGGTCCTAGGACAATAGTAGACTGATTATCTTGAATGTTGAGGATATTAGCAGAGTCAACAGTGCAGCTAGGATCAAGGGTGCTCAAAATGTTTTTCTCAAATGACTCATTTTTCATTAGCTCAACTAGAGGGATTGGAATTTTAATTTTTTGGATTTCTACTTCAAGACTAAAAGATAATGAAGTCTTGTCAGATATTTTTACCTCATGGGATGGTGATTTTAATGCAATCTATGGTTCCTTTAAGTTCTGCTGATCTTGATTCTACTGCTTGGCAGGTACATGGTCTTTCTTTTGAGGAGGAGGTGTAGTACTCTGTTTTGCAGCAGTTTCCTTAGATCTGAGATTGTATCTATTTTTCTCAATCTGCCTGAAATACACCATTGTCATTAGAAATTTCATTAACTTGTTCATTTGTAAGGGCTTTCTCATAATCATTTGGAGTAAAAAATGATTTTTCCAGCTCTGCTTTGAAACACTGAATATGGTCATCATGATCTTGTGGACATTCATCTTCATCATATTCTTCCATCACAACATTTTGAAGATGAGCCTTTATCTTCTGATCCTCAGTAGGATTTCTTTCTCTCTGCAAATCTGCACTTGCTGATTATGTTTCCTGAAGTTGTTTGGATTCTGATTGGAATTTCTGTTTGTATAATCATAAGTACCCCTTCCCTTGACAGGCTGCTTGTTTTCAATTTTAAGTTTAGATATCTCATAAGTTAAAGACTCTAACATTTTAGCCATCTTGTCTAGTTTTGGATTAGTATGGGATGAAGAAGAAGATTCATCTCTAGGCTTTCTCCTATCAGTGTTTCTTTTCAACTTATGAGTAGCCAATATATTCGATTCCACTTCAAGGGCAGAATCTTGCATCAGAGATAGTGTAGGTGACCTTCTTTCTCTCAACAATAGACAAAAATCCAAATCAAAAGAATTTGCATATGTGATTTTGACAGAGGTATCTGAGGGCTTTATCTCAGCTGGAATTTTACTGTACATCCTATTGAACCTTTTTGTGAAATCAGAGACTGATTCACCATTTTCTTTCCTGAGATTTCCAAATTCAGTAATATAGTACAATAAATCTCTTCTATCACCCTAGTGCTTCAAAAAGATACCATCCAATTGCTCTATGCCAGCTATTGAACTAGTAAGAAGTTCTTTGAACCACTTCCTGGCATGGCCATCTAAGCTTTGGACAAAAAMTCGAGTCCAAACATCTTCTTCCTCAATGTTAAGGTTTTCTGCATAACTGTAAAAGGCTTCTATATGTTCTTCAACAGTCACATCACCTTCACCTGTGAATTTGGGCATATACTTCTGATAGTCTTATGTGGGCATGGCTGATACTGGATTTGGMAATATCAATGGTGCATACCTAGAAGCTAGGATTTTTTGCATCTTGGTCAAATGAAGAGGTGCAACCATAGTGATTATTGGTGAGAGAGGTGATAAACTTTTTATTGATCCCTGAGGACTGGGGGAATTTAATTTAAAAAGGGAAGAATTATCTGATAGGAAAGAAGTTTTGTACGAGGCTATGTAGAATTTTGTAAGTTGCTTTGCCAAGTTTTCCTCACCTTTAGCAGACAGTTCTTGAAGAATATGCTCTACAACAAGGAGGCTAGTGTGAATTTTTATATGGTCTTCTTCTTGCTGTGAGTGAAAAGACTGAAGGGATGATGAGCTGTGATTTATTTCTAAGGTTTTAGACGATTCTTCAACCAAATTTGAGCCTATCACTTCTTCTGTAATGATATTTTCCTCTTGATAAGAAATGATTGATTCTATTGCAGTTGTTACAGACACTTTTTCACTGACAATCTTAGAGGAAGAAGATCCAATGTTTTCTTCTATGCATTTCTTAGAATGAGAAAGAGGATTACTTTGGGTACCTGATTTTGAAGTCTAGCCTTGAAATGATCTTCCTCTTCTGAGAATTAGTTCTGGGTTGGGCACTGGTGTGACATGCGATTCTTGTGGATTTTCCCTGGTACTAATCTTCTTTGGAGCCAGGATGAACTTGTGGAGTCGCTAGATAGATGATTACAACAAATGTAATGTCTAATCTTTGTCTATCATCAAAGATCAACTCTGTGTCGTCTCCCAGGAAAGTTGAGCTTTAGTCTCCTCTCCCCGACAACGACCCCAATTTGTTATCACTCCAAGAAACTCTTTGTGGTTGTGGGTCAAAGATGCTTGGTAACTTAAAGTAAAATTGTTTTTGTATTTTGTATGTGTGGATCAATGGGATGACTCAATTACAGTATGGTATTCAGACAGTCAAAATCAGAATCAAATGAACCAGTGCTCTCAAAGATCAATAATTAGATGATAGCTTTTAAAGTGGGTGAGAGAACAATGCTTATGAACCAAATACAAATGTGGGGTTTAATAAAAAATGATAAGAACCTATTAATCAAGTTATGAGATAACCAATGAGATGACAGTCATTCTACAGCTGAAACAACTTGAATAAAAGTACAGAAGGAAAGGTGAGAATATGACATCAATAGAGAGGGGGAAATTGTGATTTGTATTATCATATGAAAGGTCTGTTTACAATATAGTATTTCTACTATCCAAAATCGAACCTTTACTTTATCAAAATGATAATTATTTATAACCTTTACAATAGATCTTAGATCCTTGAAAAATGGATCTGGATTTCTAAATATAGAAAATAGAAAACAAAACTAAATACAATAGGATAACTAAGAACTAGTTCCTATGAATCGAATTGTCTTCAAAGATTGTCTTTGACATATGGTCTTCATCATTGCTATGTCTTTGATGTGTCATGGAGGAAAGGACACATGTCTTCAGTAGTTGGAAAACTTTCAACAGCTGTGAACAAATCTTTGGTTGACCAATTAAGCATTCACCTCCAAAATCTCCACAAATATTTGAAACTGAATATTTCATGATTTGGTGATTCATATTTTTGATGTCGTCTTATCCTTTAAATCACCCCAAAACCGCTCTATTCGAGCTCAAATCTTCAAAATTATTACTCTGCGGTTTCACCAGCTATTTCACCTTAGGATTTGCTAATTAGCTGATGAAAGATCTGCTTTTCAACAACTAATTGGTTATAATTGCGCCTTCTATGCTGGTGAAAGCTCTGTTTTAATCAAAAAGGAAAACTTTCGTATTCAAAACTGTTGTTCCATCAAAAATCATTATTTACTTGATTGATCTCCCTACAAATTTACAGCAACCTGTGCCAGCACCTATAAATCTGGATGTATGGTAATTTTTGCCTTCAACTTTTTGATTTTCCTCTTCAGGCGCTTAGCTAACCACCACAAGCTATTATAATCCTTTGTGATATTTTTCTTCTTCTTCTTATCCTTTATACTTTCACGTGCCAGCTTCTCAAAAGCTTCATTGGTCTTTGCAAAATTCTCTGACAAAACTTTATATCTTGCCTTTATCACCCTTTTGAGAACCTCCTGCTATGCTATTACCTCCTTCAACTYCTTAATCTTCTGTGATTTCTTTGATTTCTTATTTCTTGAGGTTTCACCTTCATCTTTGGAATTAAAAACTTCAAAATCCTGTGCAGGTTCCATGGAGTGCTCTGGACTTTTGATGGTTGGACTTTCATCTTTATTTTCTGGTTCTGTGGTTGAATCTGTGTATAGAAGATTTAGAGCATTTGTCTTTTTTACTGTGGATTTCTCTGAGTTTGTTTCAAAATCTAGTTTCTTTTTAGCTTTACTGGGCTTTATGCTATAATTTTTGTCTTTTGGTGGATTTGGGAGAGATCTCCTTCTCCTTGAGCTACGCTGAGGAGTTGACTGCTTCTTTCTTGCTTTCTTCTTTTCATTTATAGGTTGAGTTTGGGTCTCAAAACCTTCCTAGAAGAGAAAGTTCTTCCAAGTTCTTTCTCTATATCTCAGTTCTTCCAAGATGATCATTTTAATCAGGCCATAATGACAAAGGACATTTTTGATGCTGAATGGCTCGACTCTGATCTTATTACACACCTTGGTTAGGCTTCTGCCCTCTGAGGTTAAGTATAACTTAATGCCTTTGAAAATATCTTGCCATTCATATTCAAGGTAAGAAACAAGGACACTTTTCTTCCAGGTTATACTTCGGAATTCTGCCTTGAGGTATGATCTAAAATCCAAATTCTTGGTCACTGTTGTTTTAAACCAATTTTGGCCTGTTCAGGGTAAGCCAGTTGCTGAAGCGATGGTAGCTTCATCAACTATCAGTTCCAGAGATCCCACTGTAGCTTTGCTTCCATCGCATGATTTTGCAAAAATATCTGCTATCACCTGGTGATAACCTTCCTACAACCTTTCCACATATGTCATACAACCTGTGTCTGAGAAACATTTTTGCACCTCTGGATAAGACTGCAAAAAAGATAAATTGTCTAATTCTTTCCTCAGAAGTCGTCCTCCTTGCTTCCTTTCCATCTGCAACTTAATTACCAACTAATTTGTACACGGTTGAAATAGTAAACTTCTTAATAAAGAAAAGGCTAGCGCTGGATAAAACGATCCTGTGTTATCAATGAAATATGAAACCCCATAATAGAATTTTGTGAACACCGTGAGTTTGAAATAGGAAATGGTGATTTGATTTGATGTCATTAGCTAACTGGTACTTTATCCTCTGGTTGCGATGCTGATTAAGAGTGTGTCATGTCTTCAAACCCTTCTTTGTCTTCCCCATGAAATTCGTGAGCACAATCTATCATGATGTCCTGCTAAAACATGATGAAAAGGTGTCATCACTCATTTGCGTCCATTAACTCTCCATGATGATTGTATGAAGTGTGTCCGACGTATCCTTTTGGGTTTCTGGAGTCATTGAAGGAAAACCCGTGTTAACACTTTCACCGGCTCGCTTGCTCCTGAGAGTACACTTTAGTCGTTGAAACCCGAGGCTTTCATTAGCTAACTTCGACTTCAAAACAGATGTTAGCTATTGAAAAGCTTTTTTCTTGATTTTTTGAAAAGACCTTTTGATGATCGATTTATTACTAGGATAACATCTTAAATCCTATATTTTGACACTTCTAAAATTTAAAAAATTATATAGGACCCTAATTTATGACCATGCTATCACCTACAAAAGGAACAAATTAACTGATTCATTTTGAGAGATAATAGGATGTATAAGTCCCAAGTCCAACAATTCCTTCAATTGTATTTTCAACTCCTGTAACTCATGCATTGACATCCGATATGGTGTTCTTGCTATTAGTTCAGTTCCAGGTTTCAAGTAGATTGTAAACACCAACTCTTTTTCGGGTGACAAACCTGGTAACTCTTCTGGAAACACGCCTACAAACTCTTGTACTACAGGAAGGTTTTTTAATCTTTCTGCCTCACCCTTCTCATTTAGCGCTAATATTGCATATAAATTACATCCTTGCACATGCTCTTATATAGTTGTAGGGAAGAAATGAACCTCAAGGACACTCCCTGGTTTCTCCCTACAATCACTCTTCTCTGTCCCACATCATATGTCAACTTAACCATTTCGTCTTACAGTTGAGTATCGCATCATGCGATTCCAACAAGTCCATACCGATCACAATGTCATAAGATCCTAAGATCATGACATATAGGTTGGAATTCATTACAAAATAGTCCGTAACCTTCCCTCCAAACTTCTCTTTGGCACCCGAAGCCATTTCTACGTATCTAAACTCGTCGTGCTCGACTTCCTTTACCTTAATTCTCTTTAACGCTGCACTATAAATAAATCTCTTTGTATCACCTGGATCTATAAAAATACTAAAAGTTTGGTCGATGATTGTACCTGACGTCTCAAGAAAAGTGGACTGGTGCTTGGCCTGGCGGTTGTTCACCGCAGCATGAATCCTATGGGCCTTGCCCAAATATCCAACTGTAGTGTGTCCTGCTGATCTGGCCGCTCTGGCCTTCTCAATAGGACAGTCTCGCTGGAAATGTGGCTCTCCACATGTCCAACATCCACTCTTCGGTCCAATAATCGTGGTCCCCGAAGTAGAAGCTGCTGGCCTACCAGACTGAGATCCTGGTCTGTTCTGCTAAACATGCTTAAACTGCGGCTGATGCAGTGTTCCTCTGTAGGGAGTCCTCTACTGAGGAGTTAATCATCATGGTGTCATGAAAATGGGTTCTCTAGAAATATCTCGATACCCTGATGTCTATTTGGCTTGTGTCTGATGTTGCTGCACTCCCGATGTCGTCTGTCTAGTCAGTCCTGCAAGAGTCCTGCCCTGACCCTCGTTATTTAGCTCTTCCTCATCTATGAGGGTTTTTTGTACTACCTTGTGCAAAGTCTGCGGCATTAATATCCTCATCTTCACATGAATGTTGAAGTTAAGGCAAAACACAAACTTGTTTACCTTTAGCTTCTCTGTGTTCATATGTGGAACATATCTAAGAAACTCCATGAATCTGGCGTCATACTTTCGCACAGTACGACCACTCTGTTGTAAGGCATTGAACTCATTGAGTTGGTGCTCAAGGAATTCCTCTGACAAATACCTCTCCGGAAACCGTTCCTCGAATAGTTCCCATGACACGTCTTTGACGACCATGTTTAGTTGAGGTAGGAGAGTCTTCCACCATAGAAGAACAATCCCCTTCAGTTGAAATCCTTCCATGCGGACTTTCATTTTGGAGGTGTAGTCATGAAGTGCAAAGAACATCGCCATGTTCTCCAATCACGCCTTGACGGCTGAGATGTCTGTGGCACCGATGAACTCGAGAAGCTTCAACTACTCGAGTTCTCTATGAATGCTATCACTACCAGTTGGAGTGCGTTGTGAACCCTCATTGGCTATAGACGCTCTGGCCTCATCTCTATCTAGTCTTTTAATCAAGACCTTTGAAATCCTCTGAAAGGACCTCATCAAACCAACCACATCTCCCACAACGACCTGTTCTTGCTCAAATACTTGTTCTTCTCCTTTGGGGTTAGACCCCTCTGGCGTGGATGCTATTGGAGGCATCACACCTCTTCCCTGAGCATCATATCGTCCACTTCCACGACATCCTGTAACCATGCTTACCTGCATGGACAAATTTCAAATTTTAATTAGCTATAATGTTTAAGTCGTAAGTTTAACACATGGAAAGGCGTAACGGTCCAAATTCACAGGGTTTAACCCACTCTGATACCATATGTAACGAACCCTCCGTTATGACAACAATAGTGAGTACAAGATTATA
>JASDQU010010475.1:147283-164378 GCA_032191745.1 Picea mariana | reverse complement strand
ATATCTCAAAATGATAACACAAGGAAACTACCTGCCCAACCTATCCTGCATGGTTAGGACCTCCAAGACACATAAGCAATGCTCAAGTCCAGGATTCATCCGACTGATTTTGACCACTTAAGGTCTCATGACTGGCCACTGTTATGAGGAACAAGGAGGTATCTAAATCCCATTAACCAACCCAAGACGAAATCCAATAGATATATCAACTACATTTAACCATCAATCCTTCATAGTGCGATAGGATAAACTACTTTGCTAAATTCAACTTCAAGCAATAATTAAGTGCAATAAGTACGAGGATATTACAAAAATATTAATAAGGAACACATGAGCTCAGTACCATCTTAGTATGAGGTAGAGATCAAAATGTAGCCATCATTAATCCACTCAGCCTTACTACTTAAGACTTCATTACCTACTCTTCATATCACTTATATAGATACTATGATAAGAGCGTTATACAATTCACCTGTTATCACCGTGCAACCAAGTGTTGATACACTAGATAAATATTACCCTAAAAATATTATTTTCCAAGTACACAATTACTAAGTACACAATATTAACTTTTCCACTACCTTTCTTTAATGCTTTCTTTGACAATATCCCCTTACCTTCTGATTATAAATTGACAATAAGAAACTAACAATAAAATACACATCTTACCTTACCATAATCAGGGAAACCTTTTCTAGGTAATATGACATATAAAAAGAAAGGTGTATGTTAGTGTAAGCACTTCAAGCCAAAAAAAAAAACGTTAGGAGCTTACAAAGACTAGTGGAGTATTAACATTAACTTAACCAATTTTCATCCTCCCTATAGAGAGATGGATTTAGAGACTAATATTCCTTTATAAGAATTTAAGAAATTTAAATCTTATTTAAACAATATAATAAAATTTCAAGGGCTAAATTACATTCCTATTTACAAGGAATCACAAGAGTATTGAAACTTTTTTTTAAGTAATACATGCAATTTCAGAGTTACCGTTCATTACATGTTCCTCTTATAACTATAAAAATCAATCTAAATAAACACACAAGTTTAAAATAAAACTGCTTACAATCCATTAAATAAAATTAAAGAAGACCAGTGTTAACAAGTAATAAGTAAAGAAATCAAGCTACATTATGTATTCGGTTATAAGGAACCCTAATAAGAACAAACTTCTTTAAACAAATACATAATTCTAAGAAACCTATCTCATTGTTCCAACCATGTTATCATGAAGAGTACTAATGTGAATTTATCCATAATATTTTTAAAAAGAATATACAGAACAAAATCGATTCAACATCTGATCTCTACAATCTTACAATAATAAGAATATCGAAGTAAAATTTACATTGGGAAAATTAATTATAAAAGTGGGGAGTCTCTTTTCACGTATCCATTGCACTCAATACAGATCATTAATTCAAAAATGAAATACCGTGTCTAAGAAGTTAAGGAAATCTGAAGATGATACTCAATCCGGAGACCTGCGCGCGTCTTCCCTGCATTGCGTAACCGAAGAACTTGAAGAGATTGAGCTTGTACTAGCACACGATCTCCTCCGGAGTCTAATCCAAGGACTTCATTGGTACTTTCCAGTCAACATTATGGGTATTTTTCTTCCTCTTAGTATCCGAATTGTAAAGAGGTCAAGCACACAAAATCATAAATATTCTAGCTCTAAGCTTGCCTTGCAAGGTAAAGCCATCACTCTATCATTGTATCTCAAGGTTGGTATCCCAACTCTCACCAGTAAAACCAATCAAAAACAATTTGGCAGCATAACTTTACCAATAACCATGTGATCCATTTTCCAACTAGACCATTTTCTTTATAGGGATTTCATTACTCACACATGCCCACATGCAACATTAATTTTTTTTTATTAAATAAATTATGATTATTCCCCCTTGCACAAGTAATTACTTATTATATTTTAATTAAAGTCAATTTCCCTTACATTTCTCAAATGTGCTCTTTAAATCACTCCTATTTGTTTTTTTATTCCCCAGATTCTCATTTAATGATTGACTCCTTACTAAATTCGAGTTAGAGTTAAAATATGAGTCTTCTTCTAGTTAGACTAATAATAGCTAGACTCCAGATATCATTCTATGTGCACACTTATTCTCTCATGCTTTATTCTTTTCTTATCTTAAATTCCATTTTGGTATTTTCTTGCACACATGTATATTAAATCAAATCTTTAGATATATTTCAGTTTTCTTAATTCTTAAATTGATTTACCTTATTCATTTTTAATTTAAATAATAATTTAGTTTAGTCTCTTTACAAAACTTAGACTTAGTCTTAACCTTTTAGCATAGTCTTAGAATTTTATTGGGATTTATAATTAATAAAATTTCTCATTAATTATTCAAATATGGCAAGGTCTAAAGATATTCAAGGTTTATAATTATTCTTTCAAGGTTTTCTAGGTCACCTAGATTCATTGATTCAAGTTTTATTTACGCGATGTGTCGTTTAAAACACACCTCTGTGCTCCAATGGTGCCACTCGTCTCTTACTAGTTTTGATAGTTGTCCAACCCTTGGAGTTAGCACTCCATTCGGAGACCTTGTGCGAGACTAAGGGATTCTAAGGAATAAAGACTCCTTCTTATTGCATGCCCCTTGGAATCTTCGTGAGCGACTGTCTCAGTCTGCCCTCACGATCTTGAACTAGGTAATAGTTAACCTACAATTCGAGCCACGACGGGAGTGCTAGTAGGTTGTGATAGAGACGCTGCCATACCTCTCCCTAAATATCTGGTTTCTATGCATGACCCCTTTACTCCTTATGTGCGTCAGATTAACAAACATTCATCAGCTTGCATCCATTGACAAAACATTATCACTGATCCATATACATAACCACACTAAATCAATCACATGACACATATGTGTAAAATGAAATACTCAAACAAAAGTCAATCCATTCCTTGACTTAATCCAGAGCCCAAGGAGGTCCATTGGTGTCATCGGCATCCACAATCTGTCAAGTGTCCTGCACAGTCAGGGAAAACTCATCAATAACATCTGTGAATACATATATATCAAATAACAATATATCACAACTCATCAAACATCATCATGTAAAATCCATAATCGAAACAAATAACAATGTACTATAACCGGATCACTTGCACGCAAATGTCCTCAAAAAATAATTCAATAACATGTTCTCGATAGAGCAGAATGTTACACAAATTTAATCTAATATGTTTTTTTATTTTATTTTAATACATATCTCATCTTAATGACGAGACATTTTTATTGTAATAACACCCCTTTTTTTTTATGAAAAGTATGAAACAAATAATTTTTCCCAATTCCTAGGATATTCATCTAATGTTTATTGTATTTTTGAGAAAATTCTTAAAACCCGTCTAATAAATCTTACAAAATCTCTTAACCTCTTTGTATAAATTTTAGTAATTATACCTAATCATTTAAAAGAAAACAAATTTCTTTTACCCCAAATATTAAATGTTAACAAAATGATTTAAAAAGTTATTTTAAACATATAATAATACATTAAATATATAATATAAACATATATAATAATAATCTATTTTTAAACACATGTTTTTAATCTTTAAACCTGCTATACAAACTATGACAAATTATTAACTACTCGAAAATATATTTAACCAGAAAAATATTAAATAGGTGATTATTTAAGCTGTTATTTTAAATACACAAATCATTAACTACTCGAAAATATATTTAACCAGAAAAATATTAAATAGGTGATTATTTAAGCTGTTATTTTAAATACATACATTACACATATAATAATAATAATAATAATAATAATTTATTTTTAAGGTCACGGCCAAACTAGCACACTAAATTGGTGTATGAGACCCCCTTGTTTATGGGACAAGGGACCCCCCTCTGTCAGGCGATTTGAACCTATGACCTCTTAAGAGGAAACACATGCTCTTAACCATTAGGCCCACTCAAACTATATACAAACCACAATAAATCATTAAGACAAATCATTAAGTACTCAAAACATAACTTTTTATACAAAAATATATTTAACAATATAAATATTGCCTCTAAATGTTACACTAGGTGAGAAGCTCCATTAGATATTTGACGGTTCTCGGTCCATGACATATAATTTTCATTAATGAAAACTCTCACTCTTTGACAAAATCTTTCATAAAGCTTGATATTTTTTTTATTATAGTTCATTATGAAATATTACATAAACAAATTTGCAAAAAAATTATATATATATGAGACAAAATCCTTCATAAAGTTTCATATATATATATATATATATTTATTATAGTTCATTATGAAATATTGCATAAACAAATTTGCAACAATATATATATATATATATATATATATATATATTTTTTTTTTAATTATAAATGTTAATTTTTTATTATTATTATTTTTAATTTTCATTAAATTTTTAGATTTAAATATATCTAATTATATTTCTAAATATATTAAAAAGAATATTACAATATAATATAAATTAAATAAATAATTAAATAATTCTAAAAAAAATATATTAAGTGAGTAAGTGACCAAACGCCAACACATAACCACATATCCATTGATAACACATTACAAAAATAAAAAATAAAGTAAATGAGATTAAAAAATTTAAGAGAACATTGTGAAGTGATTCATGTAAAGAAAAAACATATACATGTTTATTGTCAAGAGCTCATATGTGAAAGTTATGAATCTCACTAGTTGACCTACATTGTTGATCACCATGGTACAAGTGGATGTCATGTCATCCATCGTTATTCACACATATGGGGCTAGCCACATGTGGACATTCAAGAATATTCTATAAAGTCCAAAAGTTACCACTAATTGAGGGTTGAGTGAGTCAAAATCCTAACCCTAGATGGCTATTAGGCTATGTTAACTATAGTACTGTTAGGAGGAGAAAGGGTTCCATTCTTTAGCATGGTATTTGTTCCATAGTTGAGTACAACATCTAGAAATGGTAGTTTGAGAGCATAATAGAGGAGTGAAATATTCTATAGAATCCACACATGCCATAATGTCAAAGTAAACTCCACAGTGAGTGTCTCTTTCTTTGTATTTGCATTTTCATAATTGAAGAAAAGAGAGCAGAGTATAGGCCTCACCTTCTAGTTGGGTTTTCTCTTTTATTAGGTTTCCCAGGACAGATCTCATGTTCCTTTGTGTCTATATGGTGTGTTCTTTCACTCATCTCAGATCTAAGGAAAATTAATTTTCGTAGTCTAATGTTTTAGAATATTATAATATCTATTGTGACGAACTATTCAACTGGAATATTCACTACAATTTACAGGTCAAGGACCCTCCCATGATTTTCATTGTATGGAATCATATTTGATATGTTTTTAACTCTCGATGACTAGCATTCACAATATTACATTTTCTCCAAATCGTCCTAAATATAACCAATATGGATAAGCTTTACATCCATCTCATATAACATGAAACTAAAAAAATAGGACAAGAACTTAATAACATATGCAATGCTAATTAATAGTTTGGCAGTGGAATCTAATCCATGTAGATACAATAATACTATGAACTTGGTCATATTCTTCCAATGAAGCACCCACATTAGGTAATTTCATGCTACCAACACATTATTGAATTGCTCATGTTGCTAATTAGTTTGGAAATATGTCTCAACAGTAAGGCTCTAATATTTATGATAACCATTAATAAGCATCCAACACATATTATGGAGGGAGGACCCATAGTGTTTATGGTAACCATTATGAAGCATCCACCACATCTTATGGAGGACCCATACTCCTCTAGGCTAGGGTTATTCAAATATATATTGTAGAGGATAATAAGGGGTTAATACCAGATACAAAAACCTCATGCTATTGACGGAGGACCACCTCCATCCAACCAGTATGCCCCCTACCATTAAGGTGCATAAAAAGAGCCTCCATCTTATCAATGATTCTTAATCCCCAATAGCATTACTCCCCTTTCCAACATCAATTTGGTTCAACCCTCCCCTTTGTAATAGGCCCAACCTTTTGTCTAAAAATGTAAACTTCCTAACCAACCCCCTCAACCATAACATAATGAAAGGGAGAAGTGGAAAGGTAAAAATCAGGGCCAAAATGCTCCTAAATGTCCATAATAAAGATTAGGGACAAGGGGGAGTCACAATAATCAACCATAAAATGCTAAGAGTAGCAAAAACCTAGCTAAGTGAGGAAAGAACACTCAAATGAAGACTACTCACTTGCATCGTTTGTAATGTTTATGGAAATTATACACATTATTGTCCATAAATAGATTATTTTTAATAGACGAGATCACTAAAGGGCCTTGCAAACCCTGGCCCGCTATTAAGGAATGCTTATTCATAGTAACCAATTTTGTTTTGGAATTTGTTCTCCTCATGAATCTAGTAGGGAATGATCGGGAAGATATTGGGACCTTGTTTGGTTCAATAGGTTGATTGCCCCATTTTCTATAAGTTTTATTTTTGTCATTAGAAGCATTCTTGCCATTAATTTTACTTTTTTTCTACTTTAATTTATTATGGTGTTCCCGAAGGGATTGGTTAGGAACTTGTTTGTTTGAAAAAAAATATGGGTCTATTAAAAAGGGGGAAGTTGGACCGAATTGATGTTAGCGAGGGGAGTAATGTTATTGGGCACTGAGAATTATTGATAATGGTGATATTTTCAAATAGGTTATTCACTTGCTTGCATCAAAAAATATTCACCTCTAGACATGATTTAGTGTGTATGATATGCCATATACAAAATACACCAAATTAAAGGAAGCACAACCATAACTTAGTGGCCCTTTTCACATACCAAGACCCATGGTCGAAACTCGTTATAATGTGCCTAAGTCCCCTTTAAAGTGAACAACACATAATCCACATGTATAGACTATCCACAATTATGATATTATGTATGATCTCGATACATCTCCCACCACTATGTCCACATTTTAAATCCTTCAAACTTTCCCTTCTCAAAGGAAATCTTTGGTGGAGGAGATAAAAACCTTTAGATTCTTAGTTAATAACTTTTCACTTGGATAACAAAGAATATTGATGTCCCCCATTCCTATATTTATGAATACCAATTAATGTTAGAAACCTCCTCATTCATCGTTCCACGAGGGATGAAGGAACATTAAATTGCATCACGTTGTCATCCATTTAGAAGAAGTTAGGATGTTCATACTTAACCCCATATACAATTAATTTCTATGTTGATAATGGATATCCTTTCCTACCTCTAGGGATTTACCAAAATGTTTCCATTAAGCTAAAACGTAAAACTATTTTGATTAACATTAAAGTTGTAGATTTTCCATTGAGCTAAAGTGTAAAAGTATTTTATTGAAATTAAAGTTGTTGATTTTCCGTTGGATTACAATATTTTGTTAAGTTGTAACTACATGTATTCCACGAAGATGGTTGCATAATCCATATTATTCCCCGTGAAAATTCCTCATAAATGGAAAATTATCACCATTAATCATCTTTAATACTATGAATCAAATCCTACTTATAATCCAAACAATAGTTTACATATCATCATAGACATTGTGTTTTTGTTAACATTAATGGATATTTCTCCTAGGATTTTCAAGGGCTCATCCTTGCCTCGAGTTTACAAATATTTTGTTAAGTTGTAGTTACATGTATTCCACGAAGATGGTTGCATAATCAATATTATGCATCGTGAAAATTCCTCATAAATGGAAAATTGTCACCATTAATCATTTTTAATACTATAAACCAAATCCTAATTATAATCCAAACAATAACAATAGTTTACCTATCATCATAGACATTATGTTTTTGTAAAAATTAATTGATATTTCTCTTATAATTTTCAACGGCTCATCCTTGCCTCGAGTTTACAAAAGACCTCCACCTCAAATCCATTGTTTGGATTCTATCCCCATTTATCCCATCTCATCATTAGTTGTCCTTATCGCCACAAAGAACACTTATTTCTCTTGGGCTCAACATTGGCCCTCACCATGCACCTACCTTAGGCCCGAAGGATGAAGCCATTATTTGTCTATGTTATTTCCTCAGTTGCTAGGAAGGTGGTCTGGATACTGAATGTGTTCAAAAGTTGATCATACAACTTGATCTCTTAAACACACATACAAGCACACAAAACATAACTGATAATTGTTGTTCTTGAAGCCCGAAGCACAACAAGACCTATCATCATATAATGAACTTATAAACATACTAAAATCAACATTGTTTTCTCTTGGTGTTGAAGAACGTAGAGGACCACTCATTTCAATATTACTCTGTTCAATTAATTTGTTCTTCATACTGTAATTTTTACAAACAAAAAAAATATAAAGTACACAACAAATACACTACATCTGCCACCACAATAAAACTAACAATGAAATGCTCCAGTTGGCACTGAGATGACTTGTCTTCAACAATTCGATTTTTGTTTGAAATGAAGGTGCTAATGGCTGTGGTTGTAGCGATGTCTTTGGAATATTTTCAAATTTGTCCCTCATACAGGTGACAACGGGTAGTGATACCCTCTTGTAGGTGACGACATTGGCCTTTCTCACTTTCACACTATGCGGCACACAACTCCTGTCATGACCCATGAGATCCATGAGCCATGTTGACTCTGACATTTCCCACAGGAAGGTCCTTTCATGTGACCTTATTGACCAGATCACATGCTCTTCTTGTCGAGCTAACGGTGCACAAGTACCTCCTTTAATGATGGACCTCTCCTATAAATTGTTAGATACATGGAGTTACAGGTGGATAGAAAATTTCCTTCAGGAGATGATTCTAGTTAGTCGTGTAGCCACATGGAACCTCATGCAGACATCGATGATCAAACTTGTCCAATAGCAAGTTCGATCTTACACACAAAAATTCACACAAAATTACACTCGAACAAACATAGACATGGAAATTATATTTTCACACATATCACATACTCTTGGGCACTCCCATGAGGGAGTTAAGCCCAGAGCACTTGAATCTGATACCGAAATGGAAAATTCATATGCACATAATGAATGCACAACACACCACACTACTTTCATTACTAGCAAATCAATTACATTTATAATGAGAGAGAAGATTCAATAGACTTTGTTAAAAACATATATTGAACCACTTATTTTCTAAATAAATCTACCAAGTAACAATACTCTACCTACTCATGGCATTTCACCATTATTCTCCAACAATAACCAATCATATTACCCATAGTTAAAGGTAATAACAAATCAATTATGTATTTCTTGAAAATAAACATGTTTTTTAATGAAGTTTTTGTGTACCTCACTATTGGTCTATCAAAAGTATGCTTAGTGGGTATATATTAGATATCAAATTTAATTTTACATCCAACAAGTTCCTACACTTGAAATTTGAGTAAACTCATAAGGAGATAAGTTGAAAATAAAATTTAAAAAAGAATTTTTCTTCCTTTCCCTTAAAAATGTTTTACCCTTATGGTTGACATCATCATATTGAATCCTACCGATTCTTTTAAAATTGATTTTGATAGTACATTTTTTGTTTATAGACCCATTTTTTATCTCAAAATTCCCATATTTCATGTTATGATGCTTTTGATTTATGGTGCTTTTGATATAACTTGGAAGAACTATTCTATTTGAAGATGAGACACTAATGGAAAGATGTGGAAATGAACTCAAGGGAAGTGTTCATGGGTCAATGCAAATGACCATAATATACTAGATCTTAGGAAACCTTAGAGAAGGGGAAAAATTGAGAAAATGAACTCCAAAGTTAACTTTAGTAAAATGAAAAAATCGAAAGAGATATAACTTAATTTTACCTTATTATAGATGCTCATAAATTCATCTTGAAGCCTAATTTCACCCTTGCATGAGTAGGGGGGAGGCCAAGAGAGAAATCTTGGGAAGATGTTACATTGAAAACAATTACAAAAGAGGATGCCTACCTTAAAATGGGGTTTCCTAGACCATGGCAATTTCCAATATTTTACCATTTTTTAGTAGAACATATGAATTGGAGTTATATTCTTATTTGATTAGATTATGGGTTTCTATAATTTACTCTATGTAGACTAAAGAGTTGTGTTGAGAAAAATGTATGGAACACCTTACTCAATCAATTTCAGATCTTGCCTAGCTAGGACAAGATAGTTGGGAATGTCACTCGAGATTTATAGCCTCAAAAACATTCTCTCAATCTGTGAGTATTAATTAAAAGGATTAAGGCTGATTTTATAATTTCATATATGTTGCAATCTCAAATAAAGTTTATACAAATCTATTGAAATGTATACATATTTTACACTAAAGTGAACATGGAGACCAAAAGCGAAAAAAGTAACCAAGTCAAAAACACATGTATGAGACCGAATAACAATCTGATTTTATTTCATTCCAAGACAAGGAAAGTATTTTTCTCTTTACAAACCCATGTGAGGGTATGGACCAAAGTCTTATTTAGATATATCCAATGAACACCATACAAAAAGACTCCGACAGTAAAGTAAAACTGAAATTAATAATCTGGATCAGTTGCCACAAACTGCTGCCATTTTGACTCTACAAGATATCCTTTATCAACCATGAAAATTAATTCACAAACAAACAAGAATACACAGACTATCAAGGATGAATCAACACCTCTAAAACAAGTGCCTGAAAATTATGGTTCAATCTTGAACCTTGTTGTCTAAAATAAGACCCTGGTGTCAACAAGAGAATTCATCTTTCGAGCAAGCTCGAAAATGAATGAAAACTGAAACTATCTCATGTAACTAAAGAGGAAACCTTGGTCTTGTTTTTTTCCTTCTATTCTCCCTTTGTCTCTTCTTCTCATTGATCTTTTATTCTTTCTCAATAAGTTGAAGTAGTTCAACTACATTCTTTAGTTAACTTGATTTAACTTAACTAATCAATTTAAGAGAAATAAATAATAATAATATAATTAAGGGTCTTAATTAATAATAACTAAGTAGGTGGGACCCCTTCTGACTCCCATCATTTTCTTTTGTCAGTCATCAAAAGTAAAAATACAAGATAAATCATTTAGATCACATAGCACCCTTGTACCTCCCGTGGATATCATTTAATATAATATTTAAATATCAACAAAATTTAAAATTGTATCCCCAAAATAATATATATCCATTTTATCCACAAAATATCCAAACTAAAGGTTATTGTCAAAAAATATGATGAAACTTATGAACAATTTCCTCATCAACTGAATGAGATAAAACACATTTTAAAAACCATATTTGCCACTTTGTGAGGAAATTTTCTTTTTTTCACTGCTGTCTCCCCTTGAATTTTCTTGGATAGCCCTTGGTTTATTAGACCCTTGGGGCTATATCTCGTTGATCACATGGGAGAATTCATCCTTTAAATGAAGGCGAGAAGAAACAAATTTAGAGGAATCAATGGAGGGAGAAGAAGGGGAGGCAACTTATTTTCCTTTGTCTTGCACAAGTTGGGGAATATCAACTTTTAATCTCTTACTAGCGTGTGAAGACTAAACTGGCGAAACAACACGACAATTTGAACATTGGGATTAACAGGTGGTGGTAAAGGAAATGACGTAGTGTTCCAACCACGGTGATGGGAGACATGTTGGTGAACAATTTCCTACCAACCATCATTAGCGGGAACTTCAGGCTGCATTGACAGATGTGGGGGAACGAGAATGCCATGAAATCTATGAGGCTGCTGGAAAAGGGGCCTTTCTGGTCAAGGATGCAATATTCCATGGCCAACCAAATTAAAGAATGAACTTGGAATAGTTAGTTCAACTCTTGTGGGTCAACATCAAAATTAATTGAAAATCTAGGCCTCTTATGACCTCGATTCAAATTTCTCCTGCCTCTGTTATTTCTGCCATGCTCGCCTCTACTGAAAAAACTCATCATGTAGCAACAATTTATCAGTTCTGAAGTTCTTAGTAACACATACATGAAAATATGTTTACATAAATCAAAATTTGGCTCTAGTATTTACCACAAGACACATTCAATCCATACATAAGAATACCATTTATTAATTTCCATGTGAACATAGAATTGATAGGGTAAATGGGAGTATGGAGGGGTTGTAATTAGCGAAAAATGATATCATGGAGGGGAGGTAATATACAAATACTGTTCAAACAATTAATAAAACAATTATTCGTGTATTAAAACAATCTATAACAACAATCTTCAATTCTTGCCATATCAACTTCCTTTAATTTCCACACAAAATCCTCTTCGAAATAAATATCACCGAACAGGGAATTGATAAGTGAAATTGGGATCGTGAAGGGGCTGTAATTAGAAAAAAATGGTAGAATGGGGGAGGAATAATAGATATAATATTCAAGTGATATATCAAACATACCATATCTTTTGCAATAAAACATCCTACTGTTCAAATATTTAAAACTTAAACCATACTTTGTTTTCAAAACAACAACCAAAACTGGTGTTGGCTTCATAAAATTATTCACTAGCCTTAGAAACTATATTATACAGTTACCAATTTAATATGCCCAAAATTTTGAAAATTAATCATAATAACAATACTGCCTGTATATAATAGAGTTAAAAATGAACAACATCATAATTGCCACAGGAAATAAAACCATAGTGATCCGGACAAATTTCCACACATGGAAGGACTTTACTGTGTTCACCAAGTTAATTTGCATAGCGGTGAAGGTGGTAAACTTATATGTTTTGAGTTTTATGTTTCTCATGCATTCTTATGCTTTATGAGATTCTCATGCATATTATTTATGCTTTATGAGATTTTGAAAAACTCATACATTATTATTCATTATTGATGTAAAATGATTAATACTTGTGAGGCAGATCCAGAGGCGTAGCCCAGGAGGGGTGAACTCCGTTACCAACATTGGTTGTCTCTTTCTCTTGTCTCTTAATGTGTTTTATTCCATTTTGAGTTCATGTGTGTTATGCACGATTGTTTACAAGCATGGATACTCATGGATTCATATTCCTTTTAATCCTTACGCAAATACTTCATCAAAAAATGATTCTTAATTGAAAACTTGCGTAAAATACTCGCCCGTTTTTAGATCATGTGGTATAAGAGCTAGGCTAACTGCTTTGCAGGATGGGCAAAGGAGTGAAGAAATCAGAGAGACTTCAATAATTAGAAGAGATAAATCACAACTTTCAAGATGAAAATGCAGAGTTGAGGAGACATTTACAGGTCGTAGAAGAAGAGAAGCAAGAGCTTCAAGAGAGGTCTCAGCTTCATGGAGAAGTCCTCAACGGAATTATTGAAGAATTGCATATTGAATTGTAAGCCAAAGATGATCTCTTGGCTAAGTTGCATCATGGTGAATGAATGGAGGACAAAGAGCCTTCTATCGTGGATACACAAACTCAAACCAAGGTATATAATGTTTCTTCATGTTCAATTTTGTCTTAGTATGAAACTAACGTGGGCATGAATCTCCTCATTAAGATGGGATATAGAGGAGGTGGAATTGGCACTCATGGCCAAGAAATCACTCAACCATTAGAGGTGGTACAAATACCACTATTTGCAGGTTTGGGATACGGTCAAGAGGAGATTAGAGCATGCTCAAAGTTCGTTGAAGCAAGAGCCACTTCAAAACCCATTTCTACATCATCGGGTTCCAAGAGAGTAGATAAATCATCTAGTCCTAGTCCTCGTCGGATACACAACAAGGATAAGCCTGGAAGGTATAAGTGTAATGTTTAGTCAAATTATTTCTTTGATTTTAAGAAGCATGATTCTTGCAATACGCATTCTTTCACTCAATATTCTAACCATGATGTAGCCAAGGATCACAAGAAGAAAGTTTGGGTAGAGAAGACGAGCATGCCTACCAGAAATGAGATAAGACAGGAAGAACCCCTTTCACGTCCTCTTGACAAGGAGATTTTGTTAAAGGAGAAACAATGAAACTATTGCACTCATTGCGAGATGAGTGGACATTGGATTGAGAAATGCTGGAAAGTTCATCCTCAACTTCGTCCAAAACGTGGCAAGAGAGTCGTACAAGCTCCTGGAAAGAAGGACAAAGAAGATGAAGGAGTTAGTCCAACAACAATAATCCCATAAGTAGTTCTTCAAAAAGATGAGTTATCCAAAGAGAATCTGTTTGTATGGATTAGTAAGAAATGGTTAGCATATTTGCAGAATTGAAATTTTTCTGTTAACAAGATTACATAACCATTCTATGAATGAATGAAATGATTTCCATGCAAACGTAAAAACATTCTTTTGATGGTAAGAATAAAAATTACTTGAATGCATTGGGGGGAAAATCCAGACCATGTTTTGAGTCCAAGTGGACAAATGAAACACCATAAGTGATCTTGTCATATGCATGGAGAAATACAGTTTGTATTCTCTACCAGAAGTTCGTGTGACTAATGGATTGAAGTTGTGTCGAACCTAATCCATGAGGAATGGATATGGCAGCACCCACAATGTATACGAGAAGAGGATGCTCGTGTATTTTTCACTAAAAATGGGGACGAGGTTGTTAAGTAGCAGTCTCTCACATATCCAGAGATTTGGAAATACACATGTGGATTAAAAGATAAGCCACCAAACCGTCAAGTATGTAGCCTTTCCATGAGAGAGAAATCTTCTAAATCTCTGGGCACATGAAAGAATAGTGTGGTCCCTCTAATATTTTTGCTGGAAAATATATATGATTGCGTAGAGACCAAGACATGAAGCACAAAATCTGATCTTTCATTGCCGAAAGGAACCTAGCATACAAACATTTTATGAGGATTGTCAGGAACACTTTGGATACAGGCCAAACTATTGTGTGTACCCAGTACTGATATATTTTTAATATTTCAACGAGTTGCCTTGATAAAGCGAGGAGGGAAGATGCAAAGGAAATTCCTTGTTTCTATGATTCATTTTGGCCATATCACCACAAATGCACCAATTTTTATTGCTTCTGTTCAAATCATGAATCAATGTTGGATCTCAATAGGTTTTCCATTCCATCCGCTTGATAATATTTCTCAAATAAGCTACTCCAGGAAGAGAGATTCAAAGTATTCGTGCAGGGAGAGCCTGAGGTTTCTTGTCACCAGTAATGGAAGCGCATAATATTGAAGCCGCAAAATTCTCATATGCCCCGCGTTAGTACATTTTTCCTGCATTTCATTTTAGAATGACCAACGCAATGCCTTGAAGTACGAGCCATGATATCTCTAAAGGAAAGAATCAGTTAATGAAGGAAAGGATTGGTGGTTGAACAATCAACCACCCCCATGAATGGAAACATGGGTTGTCATCCCAAAGTACCACAGATACCTGCATACCCTATCTTCCTTATGATAGAAGGAACATGATAGGCCGAAAACCTCCCTAAAGAAGGAAGGTACGATACATACGGGGAGAGGGAAAAAAAGATAAGAGAAACTAGACGAGAGAAAAATCTCAAGAGGAGATGCGTGAATGAAAATGAAGTGCATATAAAACAACCTGAAAGACTCAAACATGAACTTGATGTTGAGGAAGCATCTGATAAACCTCGCAGGGATACTGTGACAGAGAAAAGGTCTCTAAGAGATGGCATAGTTCCCTAGTGATATCATGGCTTGGCACAGGGGTGGAAAGAGTGCTAATAATGAATGCCTCTGAGCCTATGGTTGGGTGGAAAGGAACACAACCACAATCAGCTAGTTGGCTGCAACTTGTAATAGATAATTATTCTCCTACCCTGTGTAATTGCGATGTAATTGGATATGCTGTGAATGTTGTCAAGGATTTACATGATTTCTTAATGGTTATATTGTATCCCTTTTATTTCTTCTTGATTGTGTAGTTAGGCATGTAATAAATTATAAGGTTCGAACACAACTTGTACTCATAAATTCTTGATCCCTATGGTGGTTTAAGCTAGAGCCACGAATTGTGAGTTCGTCGACCTTGGGCACAATTTCACGTATGCATGTCAACACTCCTAGTCATTCTGAGTCCCTTCGAGAAAGGAGTTTGTTAAATCTCAAGAGAGATAGTGCACATATGCACAGGCTCTCTACGAGGCAGGTAGAGACCAAGAACCACTTAAGTTCTAGAGTTGATGAATGAGCGCAAGGGGTGCATGGAAGAATTATTCTAAGTGTTAAGTTCAAGAGAAAGAGTGCAAAGCTCTTAAGCCTTTCAGAGCTAACAAAGCCCAAGAAGGATAGCGAGATTGAAGTATTGAAAGGGAAGTTTCCTTTGTATGTAAGATGAACGAACAAGATCTGTTCGGGAAGAGCCAAGGTTTGTTGTGACCGCTGGATATGGTAAAGAGTGCGGGAGTTAACCCCTTGAATCCTTCAAACTTCATGAGTTTAGAGAATTGAGCGATTTCATCGTAAGGGAGGTAAAATTCCCGAAGTACCGAAGTCCCAAAGTTAATCTGGGCGTTAGATCTGAGGATGCTTGAGAGTGATCTCGACCGTCATATCTATGATGTAGTCAGTTCAGTGTTGACCTCTTTGGGAGAATAGAGGCTTAGAAATGCCAAAACTCCCAAAGAATGAAGTAGTGAAGTAGTGTGAACTGTGGATCTATGGATCATTCGGGACCGCTCTCGACCATTTGATCGAGGTAATGTGGCTATTGCATTGAGAGTACGTGGGGAGCCATGTGTTGAGTGATGAAAATGACAGGTGTTCCACTTGGAGTGGCACACACTAGGGTAATAAGAGGTGGTTAGCTATGAGTTCCTTTGGAAATCCGTAGAGCGATGGAGTGCGTCTGTACCATCGATCTGAGATAGAGGATACAGGGTGGAAATACATCGACTTCAGGTGAAATTACTCCAGGAGAAAATGAGTGTGGAGAGGTTGAACCTCCCAAAGCCCAAAGAGACGAAGTGATTTGTAGCCATCAATATGTGGGAGATACACGTTGACAGATCAACAACTTCGGGTGAAATCACTCTAGGAGAAAATGGGATGTGTTGAACAAGAACTTTCGAAGGCTGGAGAGTCGGAGCTCATCTGAGCCGCCCGTCAGCTAAGGACAAGTGTCAACAAATATTCCATTTTGGGAGATAGCCACTTTAGAGGAAAGTGGGGTCACGC
>JASDQU010010475.1:123888-147183 GCA_032191745.1 Picea mariana | reverse complement strand
AAGTTTCTTCGAACAATTGTTGGTCATCTGGGGTCCGTTTTGTCAAAGAAGGGATTTCCAACATTCCACGAATCCTTTTGACCTTTTGTAAGATATAGGCCATACTAATGCTTAGGTTGGTCCCATCATTGCTAGGTTTTGGGAAAGGTTGGGGTAGATCCCTAACATACACCCGAAGCTCTTCAAGCTTCACCCTTGAGTCCTCACTTTTTTGGCTCAAGCACTCAATCCTAGGCTTCCTCATGTCTTGATTTTCTTGGATTTGATTTGGCGTGAACAAGGTAAATATGGAATCTACATAATTAGATTTCTCATGAGTTGCCTTTGGGTGATCACGTTCAAAATGGGAGTATTTGCACGATGGATGATGGTACATGGATTACTCTTCTAGTTCATGTTTTAGACTCTTTATCCACTTCCGTTAGCTTTGTTATTCACTACATGCATTATCTATTGTTATAATACAACGTAGATCCCTAGCATTGCAAGGTTGATTGCATGAGGAATTGATAAGGGCACAGATCCCAAGGAGTATGCATGGATGTATTTCACAATTTTATTGTAGTTAGGGCACACTATCTCTAGCACTTTTATGCATGCAAGAGGGCAAATTCACTAAGTAGAATAGGGATAGTGTTTCATTGAGTCACCTTGGCACTTTGTGCATTTGACCAAATACATTGTATCTTCCCTCTTTGTATTATTATATAACAAAGACCTAGAGCATACCAATATGTTCGATGATGATTTTTAGTTTTGAGCCATAACAATGTCTTTTTTCTTCTTTCAATGAATATAAGATAGACTAAATGTTGAGAGTTATAAATTGTGCATATGTTGTTTGTAATTACCTAAACTGTGTGCAGATAAACCAATTAATTTAATGTTGTTTTGACTGGCGCTTTTTTCTGTTCACTACTTAGGTTTAGGTTTTAATTTATTTGAGTGCAATATCTTACCAAGGTATGAAATCTAACATGGTATTAGAGAATGTTTATTGACATCATCCATATCTTTGTATAGAATTCATTGTTTCCTATGAGAGGGATTTTTTGTGGGGTTTTAGTAGGCATGATGCTTGATTTGCAATTAGTGACACAAATCCAAACTTATGATAGTTTTTTGGGTGAGATTCCCATGATCATCCAATGATTAGAAGGTTTCTATTGGCTTGAAATAGGAAATATGCATGTAACACCCCTGTTTCCCCCAACTTGTAATTAATCATAAAATAAGATTACCATGCTAACGCATGTGGATGATGTAAATGTATTATTATTAAATTGCCCATAACTGACTATTGGGGGGGTGAAGCCTTGAAGTACTAGCCATGATATATCTAGAGGAAAGAATCGGTTAATGAAGGAAAGGACCGGTGGTTGAACAATCAACCACCCCCATGAATGGAAACATGGGCTGTCAGCCCGAATTACCACAGAGACTTATAGACTCGAACTTCCTTCTGATAGAAGCAACAGGATAGGTCGAAAACATTCCTAAAGAAGGAAGGTAATATACACATAGGGGTATGGTAAGAGAGGAGACACTGGACGAGAGCTCAAGCTCGGAAGGAGATGCGCGAACCAGAAGGAAGTGCAGAGAACACAACTTGAAGGACCCGAACATGAGCTTGATGCTGAGGAAGCATCTAATAAACCTCACAGGGATACTGTGACAGAGAGAAGGTCTCTGAGAGATGGCATAGTTCCCTAGTGATATCATGTCTTGGCACGGGGGTGGCCAGAGTGCTAAGGATGAATGCCTATGAGCCTATGGTTGGGTGGAAAGGCACACACCCACAGTCAGTTAGTTGGATGCAACTTGTAATAGATAAGTATTCACCTACCCTGCGTAATTGAGTTGTAACTATGTAATAAAATTGGATATACTGTGAATGTTTTCAGGGATGTGCATGATTGCTTAATGGTTATACTGTATCCCTTTCATTTCTGCTTGATTATGTAATTATGCAAGTAAGAAATTATATGCTTCATACATTACTTGTACTCGTAAATGCTTAAGCCCTGTGGTGGCTTAAGCTAGAGCCAAGAACTGTGAGTTCGTTGACCTTGGGCATAGTTTCATGTATGCATGTCGACACTCCTCATTGTTCTGAGTCGCTTGGAGGAAGGAGTTTGCTGAAGATCAGGAGAGATAGTGCACACATGCATAGGCTCTCTGCGAGGCAGGCAGAGACCGAGAACCACTTAAGTTCTAGAGTTGATGAACAAGCGCAAGGGGTGCGCAGAACAATTCTTCTAAGTGTTAAGTTCAAGAGAAAGAGCGCAAATCTCTTAAGCCTTTCAGAGCTAACAAAGATCATGAAGGATAGCGAGATTGAAGTATCGAAAAGGAAGGTTCCTTTGTATGTGTTGGCATAGGGGAAGACCCAGGGTTCAATGCTTTACAACGCACAAAAAAAACCCTGACTACCGGCCCTTTCGACAACATCTGCGAAGAAGGTGAAGTCTCACCCGAGGTATAAGTAGGGGGGCTTACAGGATGCAAGTGTCTGTAACCTGGTTGGGACACAAATTTGTGATAAGAGAACTTCACAGAATATTCTATTAACGCTTAGGAAGTGACATGCATTAGTTTATTAACCTTATTAACATCACAGGGCATAATCAAAGACAGATAGGCGCAACAATAACAAGTGATTACGTACCTTGAATACTTAACACTTAGCACTGGGAGTCAGATCTAGCATTCATTTACCCTTTAACATAAGTAAAGTACTTTCAGCAACAAAATATCTATTCATTAAACATCGTAATCGATCACTAAGCAAATGCATAATAGAAATAACACTGCACAAAGAAAACCATGAGACACCAAATATACGTGGTTCACCCCAGGGTGGGGCCACATCCACACACCATTTTGCCTCTTTATTATTCGCCAAGATCTTACATTTAGTCACTCCTGTACACTAAGCCACAGAGTCGAACTTTGCACAAGACATGAGATCTGCACACTAAGAATTAAATCCTCCTTCTTTGCCTTCCAAAAATAGGTCAAATGCATAGAGCCACAATATCTATCACAACACTTAGCACTTTCTACAAAATCACAGTCGAGCACAAATCCTCGACCACACACACTCCTTTGCACAAAATCACTTCTGTTCACACATAACTACTTGCAATTAGCTACTTCTACAATACATTCATATTTATTTATACTTTACAAACCCTTACGATAAGGCCTAAACATGGGAAACCCCCATGGGACGACATCCCATAAACTTGCTACAAAACCCTAGAGGACCTTTTACTGGGTCCACATAACCCTCAAAATAGGTGAGGCCCAAGATCTCATCTCTGCCTGGGTGCTCCTTCTTCAACCATCTTGTCGAAGTCCAAAAGTGGGCCAAAATTGACCAAAGTTTCCCCAAAACTTGGTTGATGTCCAACAGGCCACCAACACTCACCTGTGACTTGTCCCGAGTCACTCAGGTCTTGACAATGCTGCTTGAAAAGCCTCAAGCTTAACTCAAATTGCCTCGACTTGATGCCTTGCTTGTACCTCCTGCTCAACGAGCTCCTAGATTTTCTTCTCTGTAACAGGCCCTTCCAGGCATTGTTCTACAACTGCAACTACTTGATCTAATCGTGATCCCTGGCTATCGATCTCCTTGAACACCTTGCCATCTTCGTCCTGCACAGGTTGTAACTTCTATGTTACTTCCATCTCCTTACCTTAGAGGGTAGTGATCTGTTGTTGTACTGTGCGCTTCTCCTGGGATCTCCTTACCTTAGAGGGTAGTGATCTATTGTTATAGGCACTGCATGGACCAAACGAACAACCTAATGCACTTCCTTCAACTCAATTTCAATCTTTTCATACAACTCTGCATGTTTCTCTTTGTATCTCTGCAGCATGTCTTCAGAGGCGTCCTCTAGAGCTCTACAGACCAGACTGATGTCATCATCAATGAGAGTGGATTTCAACTATGGCTTATTGGTGCATGTTTTCTTCCTTGTTGAAGGTTTCTTCGGATAAAATTTCCTCTTTTGCAGTGTCACTATCCCTAACAGGGGGATATTTAGGTGGAGGGGTGGTAGCTTTGCCTCCTCCTTGCTCTTATTTTCCGTCATCTCCTCCTCCCTGTCCTTCTGCTTCGTCTTCTCCTCCTCCCTGTCCTTCTCCTTCGTCTGCTCCTCCTCCTGGTGATCTAGACCCGTTATCCCCATAATTTTTCTCTTCGTCCTCTTTGTCACTCTCTATGTCCTGGACTTCAACCTTCTTTTTCTACTTCTTTGTCCCACTGGAATGTCCGACATGTTCAACCCATGTAAATATCTGGCTTCCCATGGTGTCAGTGTCAGATAACTCTACATCGATGACAGGTACAAGAAATTCCTTTGGACATTCTTTTGTAATATGCTCCATATCTTCATCAGTGAGTTTGTAGTATGACTGCAATTCTTCGTGATGCTCATCTCTTCGCGCGGTGATGTAAATGAAGTGGGGATCAGCGCAGAACTTTGCTATGGGCCGGTATTGATGTAGGGTACGCGGTGTCATACGCGGGAATGATTCAATGGTGACCTTCAACTGCTGATAATATTTGTGAAACACGACATTAGACTGCCACTGCTTCATCATGTCATTGGTATACCATAGGGTGGAAAACTGAGTGGCCAATGGCTCTGTAGGTTCAATCTTTGGGAAGGTATCTCCTACAGGCATTTTCCAAGCCATAAATGCGATCAAGATGATCAACCAGATGTAGTGAAATTCATGTCCCAAGTCCTGGGCTTCACGACAATCCTTTTCTAATTCGTTGATGAGGTAGTTCACCCAGTTCATCTACATGCCCTACACACACTTTCCTGCAAGGTCCACCACAAACCCGGTGACCTGTGTGGGGCGATTCTTCCTCACTAGATTTCTAGCTAAGAGTTGACAAGTAAGGTGCACTGCACCATCCTATATGGAGGCTACCTTGTAGTCTCACTTCCCCTTTTCTACCTCCCCATAGGCTTCTTTGATGCGCTGTGCTAACGAATGGTTTGAGGCCTTCCCTGGATAGAACTGATGTGGGTCGGGACCCTTCAAAATTTAACCTATGATCTGGTGGATTAGCATCGGATCCACAGTGATTCTTCTGTCGAGCCACAGATATCTGCCATGATAGCATGACATAAGGAGTTTAACGCAAGCGTTAACCTCTTGGTGGCAGCCAAAATGGGGAATCTTCATTACATTCAATACGGTTGACTGTGCCAGCCCCTTAATCCATGGTTGTGAGACGAGGTGTTGGCATAGGGGCAGAGCCGGGGTTCAACGCTCAAGGGTGCACCAACAAAGCCCTAACTACCGACCCTTTCGGCAACACCTGCGAAGCAGATGAAGTCTCACCCGAGGTAGAGGCAGGGGTGGTTGCAAGACTCAGGTGTCTGCAACCTTAGCTGGGACACAGATCTGTGATTATATCACTTACATCGCACTTAGCATCAATCATTCATCAATATTCAACCCTTATTATACTTCGCAGATAACACAAAGCATCGCAACATTTACATAGATCTAAGATATTTCAGCAAAGATCACGGGATCTAGGTCCACTTTTGCCTAAGTATCTATTTATACATTACAAAAGGGGCCCAAAAGTGGACCAAGATCTTGTGATCTCTGCTTCGCCTAGCGCTCCATCTTTGACAGGCTATCGAAGTCCCAAAAACGGTCAAATATGACCAAGTGTTCCTCAAAACTTGGTCAAGGGCCAACATGAGGCGAGGTTTCTTTCCAGTTGTCTTTGTTAAGTAGTAGTGAGGAGCTAATGTGGCGTAGTTCTTTCAGTCTCCTAAGTTGAAGTCGTTGTGCTTCAACAACGGGATCTGTCCTAACTGACTCTCGACTATGTGAATTCCTTTCGGAATGTATGTAGTGAACACAGAGTACTCAAAATCTCGAGGGATACTATTGCGGTTAACAATGCCGACCATAGGTGAAATATATTCAAGTAAGATCGACGAGATATGCTTCGTGTTAGCTAGATCATCGTGGTGCTTACTTCTTTGTTCAGTTATGAGGTTGATGTGGGTGGAACGACGTTTGATCGAAGGGGAAGCCCGCAGTCCCCTAGTCGATGACGCATGAATACCTTCAGATACCGGTCTGCCAGCCATGAGCTTCCTAAGAACTTCCTCGACAGACTTCTACAACTCGTTGGGTTCGCCCGACATTCTAGCTTTTAACAGACAGGTGGGGTAGACAAACGGACATGCGGGGTAAACAAATGGACAGGCAGGGTATAGTTTTAGATAACGACAGACAACACAACTCAACACTTGGACAATTCTCATCTTAGCTTAGTCAATCACGGGTAGCAAAAAGTGGTCCCAATGCCACCATCGATGAGTTAAATAAGTGGGGCATCATGACAGATCTTCCAACGGACAGGAAAATGCTTCCATCAATGTAAATCTACCCGTTAAGCTGCGGTCTCGGAGTCAAAAGCAGTCCATAAACCCATAAATGTGTTTCCTAACCATTCTAGAGCGTCATTCTAACGGTCAGGGCACCTCCAACGATTATATAACTTTGCTAGGGCAAAGTCCAAATCTGCGCGATCCTACTGTTCCAACGAGGTTCAAATTATGTGAACTTGCCTCCTGTGAGATTCCAGCCCGCGAAGTCTTCCATCTGTCTTATTTAACTTTTTGTAGCTTTTCCAACTTAGCCTTCTTTTTATTGAGCTTCCTTACCTTCTTTCCTATTATCTGAGTCTCTTTAACTGTTTCTGGAACCCTCTTTCCATTTTTATTCTTATCTTCCCCTAGCGCAGTGGGTTTGCACTGTTGAGGTACCCTCAAAGGTTCTGAAGTTAATATCCCTTTTCTTAACACTTCCTGAGTGGCCATACTTCTCTCTAGGATAGACAGGTCCTTCAAACCTTCTTGAATTCTTTCTACCTTGATAACTAATTCTCTTGCTTTCTGTCCCTCCTGCGTTGTTATATTTCTCTGTTGCTTTGACTTATCCTCTCGTTCTTCTATTAGTCGGTCTATTTGCTAGCTATGAAATCCCTCAATTCTTGATTTTTATTTTCTGTAGCTTCTTCCCCTGCTTTCCTTCTGATCTGATCCTTCTCAGTCCAAGTCTTACCTAACAAAAGTGGGAAAGGGGCGTTTTCCCCAACAAACCTAATGACTTCAAATTCTTCTTCAGTCGATGTTCCATGAACAATAATAGGTAGAGTAGTTACTCTTCCACATAAAGTTATCATCTTGCCCTTAAACAAGCCTATCCTTCCTAAATAAGGGACCAAAATAAGCTTTCCCAAAACTTTCCAAGTTTCTTCTGTCATAATATTCACTTGTGTTTCTTCATCCAAGACTATAGGGTCTATGTCGAAGTCTTCTATTCTTGCACTTATGCATTGTTTTTCTTTTAGGATGTCTGGTAAATTGGCATCTTTATGAACATTCATTGTTTCTTTCAACTATAATAACATAGTATGAACTTCCTTTGACCTTTTCTCTTGATGACGTTCTAACATACCCTTAGTCTCTTGAATCTTTTCGTAATTTTCTTGTCTTATGTTCATCCCTTCAACTTTAGAAATAATCCTTGGACAATCCTCAACCTCATGACCAACAACCTTACAACAAAGACAAATAGAGCCTACTCCAGGGCATTCCTTAGCAAGATGTCCCGACCTTCTGCAGTTATAATACAAAGTCAACCTTCTTTTTCTCTTAAATGTTCCCCAACCTTTTCTGTACTGTGCACTTCCCCTAGGATCATAGTGTTGGACCTGCAATCTTCAAAAACAAATTTAGATTCCCGCATCCACTTATTAGTCTAAAAAGCCTTTCTATGTGTAGGAATAACATATCTTTCTTCATTTCCATTAAATTTACGCAAATCAACTCTTTCTTTCAACTGTTCCCTAGCCTTCAGACTAGGACATAATCTATTAAACATACTTAAATTCGTGTTTTCAAAACAAAAATTTTCATTTATCTTTCTCTTGCCAAAGCACAAAGCTTACCTCTTTAGAATCTTACCTCTTTTCTTCAAATCAACTTACTTTCTTAGCATAAAGATTCGCAAGTCAAGTAGAGTACTGTGCATTTTAGTAGCATATCTACGCACAAAGCTTCTCTTTTTCTTTACTTCAGTTCCCGACAACCATAGTTTCAGGTCCCGACAACGGAACCATTTGTTGGCACAGGGGTAGACCCAGGGTTCAACGCTTAACAACGCACCAAAAAAACCTCGACTAACATCCCTTTCGGCAACACTTGCGAAGCAGGTGAAGTCTCACCCGAGGTAGAAGCAAGGGGAGTTACAAGATGCAGGTGTCTGTAACCAGGCTGGGACACGAATCTGTGATAAGAGCACTTCGCAGAATATTCAATTAACACTTAGGAAGTGACATGCATTAGTTTATTAACCTTATTAACATCGCAAGGCATAATCAAAGACAGATAGGCATAGTAATAACAAGTGATTACGCATGCTAAATACATAACACTTAGCACTTGGAGTCAGATATAACATTCATTTACCCTTTAACACAACTATAATACTTTCAGTAACAAAATATCTATTCATTAAACATCATAATCGAGCAATAAGAAAATGCGTAATAGAAATAACACTACACTAAGCAAACTGTTGGCCCTGAGATATGATCAATTTTATGACAGTTATTATGCACTTTTGCCACATGTACATATGTGTTTTTGATCTTTTGAAGGAGCTTTTTGAAGAATTTTATGATAAAACGGTATGATCAACATAAGGTACGTATGATTCATGTTTAATGATTGTATCGAGCATAATTTATCATGTTTTCATGCTTCCAAGGATCTGATTCACGTTTTTTGATGTTATAGGGCGAAAATGCACTACGTTTATGATCTGACACTCCTTCCAGCACTCATTTCGGCACTCGATCCGACACTCCGTCCAGCACCTCTTCCTGCACAAAAACGGAGGGCGATTTGGCAGTTATGGTATTGGCGGCCAATGGGGGGCGAATCAGGGATGTGGGTTTTGTTCATGCTTATCCCCTCCAGCTACTGAACTCTTGACAACTCGATTTTGGGTTGTTATGGTGGGTGATTATTGGCTCGCTCTATTTCGACAGTCAAGGCACCATTAATGAAATTTGCCAATTTTAGAAGTGGTTCGAACCTCCTGTGGTCGACCACTTGGTCTGTAAACATTATAAATACCACCGTGGTGGTTAGACAATTGTTAAGCAATAGAAGAAGTCATGTGTTAGAGCCAAAAACGATTTTGGCTTTGTTTTTATATTTTGAATTGCCAGAATTGTGTAATACTATATTTTTCAAGTTTTAATGGTGAATTCATTTTGTTGAGCTCGTGGTGTGCATCTAAGAAGTGACCATGACTTGTTGGGGGGCCCACCAGCAGTCTGGTAACTGTTCTATGTACTATTTATGCATTTCATAGCTTAGATGTCCCTTTTTTATTTCCTGTACATCAATTGTTCTTTGATTTCTTTATTATCTGATTTGTTGTTGTAATTTAATTGTTTTAATTCTCTTTTTTAGGTTAGTATGAAGGTTTTTATTAATATGCATTGATTCCATAATTGGGAATGAGTTTGCAAACTCATAGACTAACCCCATGTGCAATTAGATATTAGAATGCGTTTTATTTTATGCTGTTAGAATTAAATTTAAAAGCAGAGTTTTTATTATATTAGAAAAGAGTTTCTATTTGGGTTTTCTTTGACAAGGATTGATGGATGGATAGAGTTAATTCTAGTTTTCGATTATAGCTTGCTTATCTTAGTTTTATATAGATCTCATTTAATTAGTTGTTGGTTAATGTAGATTGTTAATTTACTTTTTCGTATTATAGTTTAATTCATGTTTTTAATCATTTCTTTATTGCAGTTTGAATGGTTAGAATAGACATAGCATAGTTTCGTTTTACGCAATTTCCTTTCCTAGAATTTAAATGCAATTACATTTCTTAGTTAATGGTTGAATCTAGTTTTGCTTACATAGTATAGAAATATAATGATGATCTCGTTATGTTGTTGATGGTTTATACATGAATGTGTAGGGTATCTAACATTGCTTTGTCATAGCTAAACTCTCCTTGGATTGTTTAATCCATACCTTTCATTTTGCCATTGAGGTTAATGTTGAGCTTATACCATTGGAATTGTCCTTTGTTGTCAAGTGTCACTGAGATATCATCCGACACCGAAGACATTCACAAAACCACCAGCATTATATTTGAGTGTTTCATAGATTAAAGATAGTTTCTTGCTTTGGTAGATTAGAAGAGATAGTTTCTTGTTTTCATAGTTTAGAAAATAGTCTTATTTGCTATTGTAGGGTAGATAGACTTTGCTTTGATAGATTAGATAATAGTTTGCTTGTCATAGATTAAGAATTAGTGGTAGCCTTTCTTGCTTTCAATAGAATAGATTTCCTTTCATGCATTGCATTGAGCATTTAGTCCAGTTGTCTCCTAGATTTCCTTTCATGCATTAGAAATAGTTTTGCATTAAGTATTTAGTCCACTTGCCTCTTAGGCTAGATAGTTGTTCAATGAGAAGTTTTAATTTGATTGCTTGCAATAGTTAGTTGCCTTTGCCTACTTGTCTTTTGCTTTAGTAGGTTAGTTAGGTGCCTTTGCTTACTTGCCTTTTGCTTTAGTAGGTTAGTTAGGTGTCTTTTCTTACTTGTCTATTTGCTTTAATAGGTTAGATAGGTGCTTTTGCTTACTTGCTTATTTATTTTCTTTCACAGGGTAGTTGCTGATTGAATGTAGGTTGGCAAGTTAAAGAAGTTTTCTTTTGTCATTTGCTTATTATGCTTAGTAGTTTTGCTTATCGTTAAACTAGTTTGCTTTACATAGAGTTTTCATTTTCTTTCCTAGGAACTATCCATCGACCCTTGGCCCAAAAGTACTTATGTTACCTAGTTTCATTTTTCTTAGTAGGGTTTGCTCATTAGATAGTTTTGCTTGAGTAGATTAGCCTTAGATAGTTGCCTTCCTTAGTTAGATTGTACTCCTACTAGCCCTTCTACCTTTGGCATATATTTTGCTACAACTCTAAGATTACTTACCTTGGGTTGACAATTTAATTGAGGGTTTTTACTGTGTTTTTAGTGCATATATAACACCCATCACAAACCATGAGACACCAAATATACATGGTTCACCCCAGGGGATAGGTCCACAAACTGCTTCACCTCTTCATTATTTGCCAAGATCTTACATTCAGTCACTCCTGTGCACTAAGCCACAGAGTCGAACTTCGCAAAAGACATGAGATCTATGCACTAAGCATTAGATCCTCCTTCTTTTCCTTCCAAAAATATGTCAAATGCATAGAGCCACAATCTCTATCACAACACTTAGCACTTTCTACAAAATCACATTTGAGCACAAAGCCTCGACCACATACACTCCTTTGCACAAAGGCACTTCTGTTCACACATAAATACTTGCACTTAGCTACTTCTACAATACATTCCTCTTTATTTATGATTTACAAACCCTTAATTTAAGGCCTAAACATGGGAAAACCCCATGGGCCGACATCCCATAAACCCATTACAAAACCCTAGAGGACCCTTTATTGGGTCCACATAACCCTCAAAATAGGTGAGATATGCGATCTCAGCTCCGCTTGGGCTCTCCTTCTTCGACCAGCGTGTCAAAGTTCAAAAGTGCGCCAAAACTGACCAAAGTTTCCCCAAAACTTGGTCGAGGGCCAACAGTATGGAAGACAAACGAACAAGATCTGTTTGGGAAGAGCCAAGGTCTGTTGTGACTGTTGGATATGGGAAAGAGATCGAGAGTTAACCCCTTGAGTCCTTCGGACTTCGTGAGTTCGATAAATTGAGAGAGTTCGTCACGAGGGAGGTAAAATCTCCGAAGTCCCGAAGTTAATCTAGGCCTTAGATCCGAGGATGCCTGAGAGCCATCGCGACTGTCATATCTAGGAGGTAGTTAGCCCGACGTGAACCGCTCTGGGAGAATAGAGGCTTAGTAATGCCAAAACCCCCTTAAGAACGAAGTAGTGAAGTAACGTGGACCGTGGATCTATGGATCCTTCAGGATGCTTCTCGACCGTTCGATCGAGGGAAGGTGGGTATAATATCGAGAGCATGTGGGAAGGCACGTGTTGATTGATGGTGTTGTCAAGAGTGGCGTAACAGTGAGACCCTGAGAGGAGGTTGTGAACCATCGATCTAGGGTCTAGATGGATAGATTAGGATCGTCAGATCTAGGTCGTGGTCAGTCCGACACTGACCAACTCCGAGAGATTTCAGTCAAGGAGTGAGTCAACCTCCCGAAGTCCCGAAGTGTCGAAGTACATCCTAGCCATTGGGGCCAAGAGACACGTGGCACTAGATCCTTCGCTTTAGAGGTTTAGTGCTCCGGAGGAAAATGGATTGTGTGAAGTGAGAACTCCTGAAGGCCTGGAGGCCGGAGTTCACCTGAGTCGTCGATCTCAAAGGATAGGTGTCAGAATATCTACCACTTCAAAGAAAATTCACTTTGTAGGAAAACTTGTGGCAAGAGGCAAGAACTCCCGAAGGCCAAAGTGTCGAAGTTCATCCTCACCGTTGATAGTGGGGGACGCATGTATGGAGATCTAACACTCCGAAAGGATTTCACTACGAAGGTTTGTGTTGGTGAGTAATTTGGAACTCCCGAAGTGCGAAGTCCTAAAGTGATTTGTAGTCATTGATTCATGGGGGACACACATTGATAGACATTTACTTTTGGATGAAAGCCTTTCAGGAGAAAGCAAGTGTGGAGAGGCAGAGACTCCTGAACGTCGAAATCCTAAAGTAAACCATGACCATTGATCGAGAAGGATGCGTGGCGCATGATCCTCGACTTTGGAATAAAACGATATGGGAGAAAAAGGTTGCATAAACGCCCGAAGCTCCAGAATGTCAAAGCTCACGAAGTGAAACTAAGCCATTGATTTACAATGGACGTGTGGTTCTTGATCTAGAACGTCGGGTACAAAGTACTTCAGGAGGAAAGGTTGTGTGAGCATCCAAGACTCCCAAATGCCAAAGTCTCAAAGTGAATCGGGACCGTTGAAATCCCCAAGGACACACAATGTTGGATTGTGAACTTCAAATAATTGCCATTTTGGGGGATTTTCTATGGTGGTTGTCTTGGCGCATGCTGTTTTGGAGTCTAGTCACAACTCACGATCATATGCAAGTATAAGGGAAATGGAAGAACCCAAAGGAATTAGAAGAGGATATTTTCCAGTTCTGAGCTTGGTTCAGAGCATGGAGGCCGTGGCTAGAAAGCCCTGGAAGAGCATAATGGAGTAGAATCCACAAATGAGGACATCGATTTCTCCTCAGAAGAGCGAAATTTTTACGCCCCGCCATGGGTGTGTTACAAATTGGTATCAGAACATGGTTACAACACTTGGCCTGCTTGGGCTCATGCATGAGTCACATAAATATGTATTGTTATCTGCATTTACTCCTTGAGGAGAAGGACTGCAGATTGAACCTGTGATTTTGGGAATTCTTGTTGAATTTCAACAGAAGAATTTCTTTAACCCTTTGTCAAAGTGATAACTACTCTTACCGGAGTAGGAATATGCTAATTAACATTAATAATAAGACTTGAATGTGGATAGATGAAGGTGTCAGGGTTCTATCAAAGGTAGTTGAAGCCCGAAGGACGAATGACCTAGTGTTCGTAACACTGCCTCTAAGCATGGGCATTTGGAACCTTAGGCACTGATGATGGCTGATTATATAATGGTTAATACCTTTTTGGGATTAAAGAAATCTCATAGGATGAGGTAGGATCCTTGGCTTTATAATTACTGCTTTATATTAAACTCAGAGTATATAAATTCTCATGAACAGAGGAAAGGTGAGATGGGTAAAGTCCTATAGAAGTCGAGGCAAGAAGGTTTTATTTCCGATTGTTATAGTATAAAATGGAAAGTGACCCTGGTTGGTTATTTCCATAAAGAGAAGGCAACATCAATATGAGTTATAACTGTGAGATTAGTCATGTAAGTGACTGTAATCTTTAACTAAAGAACACTAATGATAAAACTAAGCTAGTATGATGAATACTTAGTTTTGTGTGTATGCTTGATTGCATGGAATTAATGCATTATGAAGCCTGATATTAATACCAGTTAGGTATGAATGATATTAAATGTGCAAGTGATGCACATGTATGATGTAAGAGTATAAGTATACTAAAGGCCCAATATGGTTGCCCTGATGAGTCACTTTCCAAGATTGAATGAATACCATGGATGCATGGTTGACTCCATTATGAAGAGTCATGAATTTTTTTTTTTGAATGATAGCTTAAGGGGAATGTGCTCCATCTCCCTAGGAAAAGCCAGTACAAATAGATGAAAGAGTAAACGAGCAAGGATGCTCCATTGTCATAATAAGAGGAAAATGATTATGCCTTTGAGGATGACATGAGAATGATTGTAAACAATCATGTGTTGACTGATTTTAAAGTAAAGATGTATGTAGGCTATGAAATATACCTATGGCAGCTACACACAGGCTTATGATTGTGAATATGGCAAAGTACATCATGGATGTAAGTTAACAAAAACTAGAATATGTGTGGATACATAATCTGGATGCATGTCAGAAATGCATGTCTATGTTCCTTAAATAATGGTTAGTAACGAGCCGAAGCTAATTTAAGGTTGAGGCCATCATAGATAGTGATGGATATGCAATGTGGAAGTTGCGCGTTGAAGGAGATCCCTATGAAGAAACTGTGTAAGGGCTCTGTCAGAAGAACAGAGTCACAACCTTAATGATTGTTGAAGGTTGGGCAATGGGTTGCAAAGCCTGCCTATATAAGAATCTTGGATTACTTTTTTAAAACAAAATGTGTAGGTGGAAGACTAACAACTAAATGTTAACCACTCTGAGAACCAAATGATAATGTGCAGGATGCGCAAGTTCATGACCCACTATGAACAAAAATCTTGCTATTAAAGCATGTTTTTGTATCCAAAAAGGTTAGAGTGAGGCCTAACCAAGGCCACTCGAGGAAAAGAGCAGGGAGATCCCAACCTTGAATAAATTGCAAAAATCCAAGAAGAGGAAAAAGGAGGAACACTTGTCCACCCTAAAAACACTCAATGGATTATAGGGTTGTAGGTCTTAGATGAGCAGTTGTGAGAATAAGTATAGTTTGAAAAAGAGAAGGGATAAATACATATGTTTTATTGAATAAGCTTGGTTGAAGCCACACCAAGCAAAGGAAGTAAGGCCTTAGAAATAACTCAGCTTGGTTGAAATCCCTTGGCTATGTGGAAGGAGTGGGAAAAAGGGGAGAGCCCCTAAATCCTTTCTTGCTATGTGTTATGTTTCCTCTAGAATGAAAAAGTTTATTTACTAATAAAAGTAAATGTTTGTACACCATAGTGATGATGATTGTATTACTGCAGAAACAATTCAGATCTGTCTGTATTACATTCATGAAAAACCTTCGAGAGCAATGTGATGAAGTGCATAAGATAGACTAGGACATTTTGAAGATGTTTTATGGAGCTGAATGTTATGCACAAAATTTTGAAAGGCAGTTGTATGCCGTGGATACCCAGGTAGGGTATGGATCAAGAAGAAAACCCTGATTGAATCAGGTTAATCGAGAACCTGACAGAGGAGATGAACGCGAGCCATTCATTGGAAAGAAACCGATCTCTTTCGTTAGATTGACTTCAAGATCCACTGGAGTTAATGGATTAAACATTACTCGTTCGATAAGATCGACGACTCGTATTCATTGCGGAGATCGAATAGTTACACATGTTAACGACAGATCCTGTGCCTACAATTTAAATTCAATATAGTTTTGTTTAAAGTTTGGGGTCCGATCGTAGATCGGATGACCTATATTCATTGCGGAGCGCGAATGTAGAATTAACGGGTGTGCTAGTTCACGGCCTGTAATCAACCTACACCGTTGATCTCGTTGGGGTTTATGATCAACGACCACGATTAAAAGAGTTGTGCGATCACTTTTCAGATTTCAGATATTTAACTCTCCCATAAAGAGCGAGCACATTGGGGATTCTGCAACCCCTGTGAATCGTTGATCCATGAACGATCAATGGGTGGACCTGCAAGGAACCCACATGTTAATGGCACTTAAAATCATATTGTGATTGGGTTCTGTGGTTGGATTTGGAAAATCAAGCTCTCGGTCTAAATTCTCGGTCAAATACTTCTATGTCGGAATTGTTATCTTTCGAATCGTGTGGAGAGAATCGATCTAGGGATAAGATCGACGACTCGTATTCATTGCGGGGAAGGTATATGCACGCGGGTTAATGTCGGAACATGTACCCGTAAACTAAACTCAATATAGTTTTGTTTTGAGTTTGGGATCCAATCGTAGATTGAACGACTCGTATCCATTGCGAAGATCAGAAGGAGAATTAAACTACGAGCTAGTTGAGGTTTCACAATCCCTTGCTGTCGTTGGATCTGGGGGAAGACAGATCTTCACTGTCGAATTGCAGACAAGGGGTTTAGCTAGGATCATGGCACCCAGACACGGGAGCTAAAAAGTGTAGCGCCTAAAAAGAATAGAGATAAGGTCACTGCTCTTGATCGCATGAAGAGAAAACAAAGTTCATTCGGGCCAGTCAAGGAAGGTAGAGTTTAGCACTTTGCATTAGACTGTGGTCGCGGGGACTGGTTCTATGGGAATAAAGGTGCTCATAGTTAGCACGTTGCATGGAATGCATTGAGGGAATGCATATTGCATAAGATGGCAGACAATGGATTTTTCAGTAAGGAAGGAGGACCTTCCAATGTTTTACTTACATTATAGTGTTGAAGGAAAACAGATTTGGGTGGCCATGAGTGTTGGCACCCTGGTTATTAATGAAGGAAGAATGATTAAAGGAATTCATGTGAAACCTAGAGTTTCATGAATGACGATATTAGGGATGTGATCAATTCAGAGAAAAAAATATGGTTCTACTAAAATAATAAATATGGACAAAGAGTCCATATGGTAATAAGTTGGTTGAATTCAAACACACCTTGGCAAGAGTGCCTAACCTGAAAAGTGATAACCTGAAATCGACGCAAGGGTGCATTGGGTATGAATGTGGCCACAAATGTTGGCACATTCATTAAAGTCAATTGGTATCTGATTTTCATTTTGAAAAGTTGATATACTCAACTGATGCATGTGTAAGGAATGAAATTTCCTTTTTCTTGTATCATCGAATAGATAAAAGTGATTTGACTGCTAGGATGCACAATTTAAGAATTGTTTGTGATGACGTTATAAAGGTACAATGAAGATATATGTGCATGGGAAACTAACAATTTGTTTGGCTAATTGAAGTTGAAAGTGCAGGAAGACCAAGGGGTCTTGAATATGGCAGCGTTGTAAGCTCATGAGGAAGACCAATTACCTGCTGAGCCAAACCGCTATGGGAAGGAAAGTCCCATAATTATGAATCTGGTTCCTGTGCAGAACAAATATGAAAACAAATGTGGAATTTGGAAATCTGTGGGTGACAGATTTACAAGAAAACTTTGAATTTAAAATTTATGATGATGTCTCATGAATTTTTGTATGCCTGAGATACAGATGAGAAGAAAAGATCTGTCCAGAAAGGACATATGAAAGCTGTCAAGCTATAAAAGCATGAAAAATGGCTACTGCTTAGCCATGAAAACCCTGTGGTAAGCCATGATCACCTAAAATATGTTGTGTTGAGGTAACACAAGTCGGAGGGACACCTCGACAGAGCAAGTTTGAGGGACGCCTCGACTGTAAGGCTTGATAAAGTCTCTGGAATTCTTCCTGTTCGAGAAAGCCTTGGCAAGGTAAGATGGATCACCCAAGGAACTGTATAGTAGAGAAGGGGGCTTGGTCCTAGAGGGTGAGTGATTGCAAGGAAGAGGAGACCTTGATAGTTATTGTAAACTATTGATTGGGATCATGCACACGATGGGTAGTTCTTCCCATGCAAGAAAACTTCGGCAAGGCAAGATGGATCGCCCGAAGAACTATATAACAGAGAAGGTGGTACATGAGCTTGGGCCTGGAGGGTGAGTGACTGCAAGGAAGAGGAGACTCTGATAGTTCCTGTAAACTATTGGGATCATGCACATAATGGGTATATCAAGGAAAAACAGTGAGCCTGGATAACAAGACAACCATGTGGATACAAATCCACAAACTACTTAGATAATTATTGTGCTAGATTATGAAATTTTCCTAGAAATTTTATGCAACAATAAAATGTTTTCACATGAGACTATGATTAATGTGCTTGTTGTCCAAGAATTTATTGAAGATAGGTGACAAAGGCCAAGAGTATGGAAAGGACCTGACCATGAAAGAGGATTGAGATTTCTAAAGCAACTGGATGAGGAATTCATAACAGGTGTTATTTAGAAAGAACACCGAGGATGGTGTTCCTTTTTAAGGGGGAGGGGATTGTAACACCCCTATTTCCCCCAGCTTGTAATTAATCATAAAATAGGATTACCATGCTAAGGCATGTGGACGATGTAAATGTATTATTGTTAAATTTCCCATAACTGACTATTGGGGGGGGTGAAGCCTTGAAGTACGAGCCATGATATCTCTAGCGGAAAGAATCAATTAATGAAGGAAAGGACCATTGGTTGAACAATCAACCACCCCCATGAATGGAAACATGGGTTGTCAGCCCGAAGTACCATAGAGACCTGCAGACTCGAGCTTCCTTCTGACAAAAGGAATAGGATAGGTCGAAAACCTTCCTAAAGAAGGAAGGTAAGATACATACAGGGGGATGGTAAGAGAGGAGACACCAGGTGAGAGCGCAAGCTCGAAAGGAGATGCACGAACCAAAAGGAAGTGTAAAGAACATGACTTGAAGGACCCGGACGCGAGATTGATGCTGAGGAAGCATCTGATAAACCTTGCAGGGATATTGTGATAGAGAGAAGGTCTCTGAGAGATGGCATAGTTCCCTAGTGATATCATGGCTTGGAATGGGGGTGGACAAAGTGCTAAGGATGAATGCCTCTAAGCCTATGGTTGGGTGGAAAGGCACACACCCACAGTTAGTTGGTTGGCTGCAACTTGTAATAGATAAGTATTCTCCTACCCTGTGTAATTGAGTTGTAATTGTGTAATAAAATTGGATATATTGTCAATGTTTTCAGGGATGTGCATGATTGCTTAATGGTTATACTATATTCCTTTTATTTCTGCTTGATTGTGTAATTAGGAAAGTAAGAAATTATATGGTTTGGACATGAATTGTACTCGTAAATGCTTGAGCCCTATGGTGGCTTAAGCTAGAGCCATGAACTGTGAGTTCATCGACCTTGGGCACAGTTTCACATATGCATGTCGACACTCCTCGTCGTTTTGAGTCCATTGGAGGAAGGAGTATGTTAAAGCTCAGGAGAGATAGTGCACGTATGCACAGGCTCTCTGTGAGGCAGACAGAGATCAAGAACCACTTAAGTTCTAGAGTTGATGAACAAGCGCAAGGGGTGCGCGGAAGAATTCTTCTAATTGTTAATTTCAAGAGAAAGAGCGCAAAGCTCTTAAGACTTTCAGAGCTAACAAAGCTCAGGAAGGATAGCGATATTGAAGTATCAAAAGGGAAGGTTCCTTTGTATGGAAGATGGACGAATGATATCTTTTCGGGAAGAGCCAAGGTCTGTTGTGACCGTTGGATACAGGAAAGAGCGCGGGAGTTAACCCCTTGAGTTCTTCGGACTTCGTGAGTTCGGTGAATTGAGCGAGTTCATCGTGAGGGAGGTAAAATCCCCGAAGTTGCAAAGTTAATTCTGGCCTTAGATCTGAGGATGCCCAAGAGCCATCCTGACTGTCAGATCTAGGAGGTAGTTAGCCCGACGTTAAACTCCTTGGGATAATAGAGGCTTAGTAACATCAAAACCCTCGAAGAACGAAGTAGTGAAGTAACGTGGACCATGGATATATGGATCCTTCGGGACCCCTCTCGACTGTTCGATTGAGGGAAGGTGGGTATAATATCGAGAGCATGTGGGAAGGTATGTGTCGAGTGATGGTGTTGCCAAGAGTGGCGCAACAATGAGACCCTGAGAGGAGGTTGTGAATCGTCGATCTGGGGTCTACATGGATAGATCAGGACCATCAGATCTAGGCCATGGTCAGTTCAACACTAACCAACTCTAAGAGATTTCAATCGAGGAGTGAGTCAACCTCCCGAAGTCTTGAAGTGTCGAAGTCCATCCTAGCCATTGGTGCTAGGAGACACGTGGCACCAAATCCTTCGCTTCAGAGGTTTAGTGCTACGAAGGAAAATGGATTGTGTGAAGCGAGACGTCCTAAAGGCCCGTAGGCCAGAGTTCACCTAAGCCGTCGATTTCAGAGGACAAGTGTCAGAATATCTTCCACTTTAGAGAAAATTCACTCCATAGGAATACTTGTGGCAAGAGGCAAGAACTCCCGAAGGCCGAAGTGTCAGAGTTCATCCTGCCATTGTTAGTGGGGGACGTGTGTCCGAAGATATGACACTCCATAAGGATTTCACTCCAGGGGTTTGTGTTGGTGAGTACATTGGAACTCTTGAAGCGCGAAGTCTCGAAGTAATCTGTAGTCGTCGATTCATGGGGGACATGCGTCGATAGATCGTTAACTTCGGGTAAAAGACTTTCGAGAGAAAGCAAGTGTGGAGAGGAAGAGACTCCCGAATGCCTAAATCCTAAAGTAAACTATGACTGTTGATTGGGAAGGATGCGTAGCGCCTGATCCTTGACTTTGGAAGAAAATGCTTCAGGAGAAAAAAGTTGCAGAAATGCCCGAAGCTCCCGAAATGAAACTAAGCCGTTGATTTACAACGAACATATGGCGCTTGATCTAGAACTCCGGGTACAGAGTACTTCGGGAGGAAAGTTTGTGTGAGCATCAGGGACTCCCGAACACCGAAGTACCGAAGTGAATCAAGACTGTCATAATCCCCAAAGACACGTGGCATCGAATTGTGAACTTCAGAGAATTGTCATTCCAGGGGAATTCATGCAGTGGTTGTCTTGGCACGTGTTGTTTTGGCGTCTGGTCACAACTCACGATCATATGCAAGTATAAGGGGAATGGAAGAACCCAAAGGACTTAGAAGAAGATATTTTCCAGTTCTGAGCTCGGTTCAGAGCATGGAGGGCGTGGTTGGAAAGCCCTGGAAGATCATAATGGAGTAGAATCCCTGAATGAGGACATCGATTTCTCCTTGGAAGAGAAATTTTTTTACGCCCAACCATGGGTGTGTTACAATGCACCTGGAATAGGTTGTAGATTTATTTTTAATCTAATTTGTTTATTCAAGTGTGCTTTTAGGGGTTGTAGTGATGGCTAATCTTAGTCTTCGAGAGTGGCGCATGTTGGAGGGCACTTCAAACTCTATACCATGGAAATGCAGGATATAGAATCTCTTGGATGAGGTTGAATTGTGGTATCTAGTGGATACATAGTTCACACGTTCCACTTATCCCAAGTACTTGGTAGAATGTGTCGATAAATCAACCACGTTGAAACAAATCATCCTTGATTCAATGAACTATCACTATATCCCTCACATCACTAAGAAGAATATAGTGAAGGATATGTTTTATGCCTGCGTAAACAAGTCCCATAAAATGATTTTTACTAACAAGATCAATGGTAATTACATGAGAAAGACCAATACTGTAGAAATATATTTGAGGAAGATCATTGAATTAAGAGAACAATCTGTTTCCATTGGATAACAAATCGATAAGAGTGAGCTAGTTTGAATCACTTTGAATGGCTTTGGTCCATCATCACATCACTTCATTCATTGTTTTTGGGATCATGAGAAGTTACCCACTTTTGAGATACTATGGGATGACCTCATTATATAGGTTACAAGATTAGAGATTGTTTTAGCTAGTTTGAATCTCAAGATCTGGGCCTCATCAAGAAGGTGAGAAAAGGATAAAAGAAGGGAGCATAGAAGAAGGGTTAGAAGAAGAAGGAATACTTGAGATATTCATATGATCCATGTGAAGTGATTTAATTACCACAAGTTTGGTCACTATGCCTCTCTTTGTCCTGAGAAGAATGGGAAGGGTAAGCATCAACAACAACATAAACAATTTGCAAGGTGTACAAAAGATTCTATTCCAATTGGAAATAAACTTCTCCATGGTTTCATGCATTTCCAATAACATTGAATCTGGTATTGAGTGATATGTAGACAATGGAGATTAGAGACACATTAAAAAAACAACATATTAGCTTTCTTCAGACTACAAGAACATGATTCTAGCATGCAGGTGGAGCTTGGTGATGATCCCAAATAGTTAGTGATTGGGATGGGTTATGTCTAATTTCACATATTTGTAGGAGTGGTTCTTGAGCTATAGGTATTGTATGTCCTTGGTTAAACCCAAAATATTATTTCATTTTATTTTCTAACAGATCTAAAGTGTATGACTAAGTTCAATGATCAACGACATGATCATCAAAGAATGCAACCTTAATCCTAGTTGAGGTTTAACGAAGGGAGTGGATGAGTGTGGCCTTTACAGGTGGCTAGAAAATCCTATGAGTGATGGAGCATTGGAGGACTGCAATGAAAGTATGTGTGATTTTTGGTACAAACATTTAGGTCATTTTTACTATGGATCTTTGCTTGTATTGAAGGACACGGTGGTGGAAATTCCTAATTTCAAGGTGGGGAGGACAAAAGTGTTGAAGTGATGTGCACTTGATAGGAATGTCAAGACTAGTTTTCTAAAGAATAAGAAAAAAAAGAGAGGGATTATTGATCTGGTACATTTATATGTTTATGGACCCATGTCATCAACTACCTTGACATGTAATACCTATTACATTTCATTCATTGATGATTCTTCTAGGACAACCTAGATCCATTTCATGAATACCAATGATGATGTATTTACCAAGTTATAATAGTTCAAAGATCTTATGGAGAACTAGACAAGTAATACAATGAAGGTACTAAGATGTTATAATGGAGGAGAGTATACCTCAAAGGAGTTGTCTTCGTTTTGAAGAGAAGCATGGATCAAGAGGGAAAGAGTGAGTTAACAATGTATTACAACCTATAGTAGAATGCGATTGTTGAAAGGAAGAATATGTCCATTATTAAGACAAAGAAGGCTATGCTTCATGACCTAGATCTACCTATGTTCCTTTGAACAAAGGTATGTAGTACAATTTTCTACATTCCGAACAAGTGCCTTCACAAGGTATTGAAGGACAAGACACTAGAGGAAGATTTCACTAGTTAGAAACCTTAGGTATCAC